>JXCR01147367.1:251483-278192 GCA_002079205.1 Phalaenopsis hybrid cultivar
TTTGCTCCATAACAATTTTCTGCCAATATCCATTGTTAGCTGTACCCAACCAAATTTCATCAATTTCTGGTTGGGTGATGTCCCTTTCCACTAGGATTCTGGCCAAAGAAGGTCTTGATAGGTTAAAGGTGGGAGCATCCAGCTTCATGGGTCTTCCAAGGGAAGTGCCAATGGTAAATAAGACTTGGTGGTTGAAAAAATGGAGCTTTAAGCAAGGCCGCTTAAACCAAATAGGGACTACAGGTGGTTCCTTTGAGGGATCAAAATCTATAGTCCATTTCAACAATTTCATAGAGATGCCTTCCAAAAAGAGGACTTGCTTAGCAAAAAGCCTTACATAATCCTCTTTTTTAGCTAATTGAATCATTATATGCCTACCATCCATGAGTCCAACTTTCCAAGCACCAACCAGCTTTAACTCATCAAAAAACTTCCTTATATCATCCATTTTGGGATGGCTGAATTGAAATTTGCCCACCAGGGTGAATTTTCTGCAGCCACCTTGCCTCCTTTTCTACCTAAAGCTTTCACATAGGGGCAATCTCCTTTGCCAAGAGTAGCATCATGATAAACTTGGGGGAAGACAAGGTTCTCAGCATTTTGTAAAGTTTAAAAACCTTTTCCCACCACATCAGCAAAAGTAGCTTTAGACCATTGGATATTAGTCTCTAAATCAATGGGAATGGGGGAGGCCATTAGAAGCAGCCACAACAAAACTCAGAATGGGCAAACAGAGAAAAGAAACCAATGGAACAGTAGCCAAAAAACTCCAAAGAGCAACAACAGCAGAAACAGAACTTTCAAACCAGTGAAAACCTCCAAGGAGATGTAGCAGGGTGATGAGACACAAACAAACACAGTCAGGGAGGATTAGTTGGAGGCCATGCAGCACCATTGCAGAAACCCTAGCAGAGCTAGGGAAGCAGCCGCCACCACCATTCTGTTATATATATATATATATATACATAAATAAGATGATTGAATACAGAAGATTTTCCAATATCTCCAAGTCTTACTCTTTGGGACAACCTGAAAGAAATATGTTCATAGGTTTTTTTGGAACCCTTCTGATCATCAAACAATAAAGGTAAATACTGATGGCAGCTTCAATAAGACAGGTGCAGGTGTTGGGGGTGTCTACAGAAATCACCTTGGGCAATGTCTATTATACTTCCACATCCCCATTGAGGCTACTGATGCTGTTGAAACTGAACTAATGGCTGTTTATTGGGCTTTGAAAATTGCCAAAATGGCTAGCTGGACAAACTTATGGGTTGAAGTAGATTCTACTGCTGTTATCAAGATATTGAGGGAAGAGGATCTTATACCCTGACACCTTATCTATTGGACCAAAAAGATTAGAGAAAATTCATCACTGATAAATGTACAATACACTTTTATCTTTAGAAAGGGCAACCAGCCAGCCAATTGGCTTGCCAGACAAGGGTACAATTTACAAGAGCTGTCTGTTGCTGTCTCCCCTCCCCATACCCTTCAGTTTCTACTGTAGGGTGACAGGATAAAGGTCCCATATTTTAGAATTGCTAACCAAGAGCTAATATGATTGTTCACTGCCTGCTATGATCTCTCACTCTCCTTCTCCCCCAATCTATCCTAAGGTTTTCTGTATTACATGCTAGCTGGGATCTATGTCTCTCCCTAGCAAAATTTTGTTGTTAACATAGATTTTTTTGATTTTTTGGGAGAACTTATGATTCCTGTATTGAATCATTAAGTCTCCATCTATCTTTCCCATCTGGTAACCCTCTTTTATCAACATGTAGGGAGATTTATACATCTCCTTTTTTTTTTAAATATATATATATATATATATATATATATATATATATTGAAAAAAGAAGGATTTTATTATTTTTCAAATAGAGGTTACAATTCTAAGATGATGGGCTTTAAACTTATCCCCCTGAAGTAAAAAGAAAAGAAGAGGGGAAGGATGCTTGGATACAAAAGCTATTTGGGATTGTGCTCCACTAGTAGCTAGAAAGTGTGCTGGTCTGTTTCCTTTCCTGTAGATGAAGGAGAAATAAACCCTTGTTTCCACCATTAACTTCTTGATCTGGATGATCCACTGCTGCATGTGCCAAGGTGTGGTGTTTTGACCATTCATGTATTCCACAAGTTGAAAAGAGTCCACTTCCACTTGTAATGGATTTAATTTGTTTATAGAAGCCAACTTTATTGCCCAAAAGATAGTAGTAGTTTGAGCCTCCATGGAATCTATTGCCATTATGGGTGACTTGAAATGTAGTAAAAAGACCCCTTTATGATCCCTGAAGACACCTCCCATGCCATCCTCTTTTAGGGAAAAGCTTCCATCAGCGTTGAACTTTATGAGAGGAAACAAAGGTTTCACCCACATTACCTTGATAATATGGAAGCTTTTCTATTTAATAGTTTTACAAATGTTCAGGATGTTTGGGAAATTTTTTTCCATTGTATCAGTTTTCTAATGAAAGAAAAATAGTTGTCCACCACTCTTCCAGTAACAGCCCCAATGTCCTCATGTTTGGCTTGACTTCTTGCAGACCATATGAACAATGCAATAATAAAAGGAGTGGAGCCTAATTTCATCTTGTTCCAATCACCCCAGCAGCTATTTAGGCTCTCCTAATTCAAATTGATTGTATTGATATGAAAGTTTGAGAGCAGATCTTTCCACAACTGTCTAGAGAAATCACATTTAAAGAAAAGATGTTGGGAAGAATAAATATCTTTTCTACATAAATATAGAAGGTCCCCTCAAGACCTTAAGTTTCAGAATGTCATTAGATGGAATAAGAATTTTGAGCACTTTCTAAGAAAGAAAGCCATGGAAGGTGATAAAAAATCATTCGATATGCAGTCTTTCCAATGGACCTCATCCCAATGATATAATTGTTGATTGATATTATTGGTAACACTTTGGTTGGAGTTGTAACTAAAAACCAACTTATCATTTATATCGCTATTCACTTGAATCTGCTTCACTTTATTTATAGATTGTGTAGTGAGTATGTTGTGAAGTAAGTCTGCAGACCAAGACTGTCCCTCTCAGCGTTCATTCACCAATATGCTTCTATCATGGTTATCAGACAATGGATCCAATGTTCCCTCAAGACACCATCTGTCTAGCCAAAAACTGATATTACCATGTCCGAGCTCCCATAAGTACAATTGTTCAGCAATTTCCCTGAATTGTAACATCTTTTTCCAAACTGTAGAGTCTCCCAGCCCATTTGATAATAGGTTGGGGAGATCAGCTCTATAGTATTTAGCAAACATAAATTTGGCCCAAAGAGTTTCCTGTTGTCTGAAGATAAGCCATAGTTTGTACATGCTAATTTGTTGCAATTGTTATAGCCCCTTAAATCCCAGTCCTTCTGTTGATAAAGGTTTGGCCACTTTCTGCCAACTTGCCCATAACATTTGCTTCCTCTCCCCAATCCAAAGAAATCTGTTAAATAATCTTTCTAGCAGCAATTGTGTACTTTTCTTCATCACTGCTACCTGTAGAATGTACTTTGGAAAAGTAGTTAAGACACTCTTTAATAAAGTGATTTTGACTCCATTAGAGAGGAAGGAATTGGTCCATCTCTGTAGAGTTGAGTGTATTTTATCTATTGTCTCATCAAAATGAGTAAGTTTAGTTCTTCCCCTACAAAGATTGACTCCTAGGTATTTAAATGGGGTCTGCATGGCAGTGAAACTAGTGAGCTCCATGATCTAATGCCTGCTGGAAGTGGAAGTTCTTTTCCTAAATAGCACTTGACATTTCTCCTTGTTCAACATAAGACCAGAAGAATTTTGAAATTCTTGTAGACAGTTGTGTAGGCTCCTTGCAGCAGTCTTGTTGGCTCTGGAAAAGATAATATGTCATCAGCATAGATTAAATGGCTAATGTCCAACTTAGATCTATGATGATACATATTGTAATTATTCCTTTAGTCAAGTCTGTCAATTAGTCTGGAAAGATAATCCAAAGCTAAGATAAAAACTCTTAGAGATAGAGGATCCCCTTACTTCAGTCCCTTGGTGGCCTTCAAGAACCCCTTGACTTTGCCATTGATTAGGACTGAGTTAACATTCCCCTTTAACCATCTATTGATAATGTTGCAAGATTCAGGAGAGTACCCTCTGACCATCATAATTTCAACAATGATGTCCTAGTTTATCATTTCATATGCCTTCTTTAGGTCCAGTTTGTATATGATGTTTCCTCTTGTACAAGGTTTCTCCAAGTCCAGTAGCAACTCCTAAGCAAGAAGAACATTGTCACCAATGCTCCTACCCTTTACAAAGGCAGTTTGATTAGGGCTGATTATTTTCTACAAAATAGGTTGTAGCCTCCTGACCAAAATCTTTCTAATTATCTTGCTAATTACATTAGTGAAGCTTATAGTTTTGAAATGCTTCCATTGGTCTTTGATTGAGGATTTGGGAAGGAATATATGGTAGCAGTACTGAAGTAGTCAAGAAGATCATTGCCCTGAAAAAAATATTGAGTTGACTTGATCACCTCCTCCTTGATTATCTCCCATGCTTTTTTGTAAAAGTCAGCTGTAAATCCAACATGCCTGCATCTTTTGAACTGTCTATGGAATCAAGAGCATATTTGATTTCCTCCTCCTTTGGGACTTTAGCAAGTTGTACTTCTGCAGTGAGATCTTGGTCAGTCATAAATAAGTTAGAATTTGCCTTCTCCCTTTGGATGCCGGACATGCGCATTAACTGTTGACAGTATTCAACAGCACTGGTAGCAATCCCATCTTCTTCTTTAATCCACTTACCATGTTGATCTTTGATAGAGTGAATTGCACTGCACTTCCTTTGATAGTTGATGCAGACGTGATAATATTTTGTATTTCTGTCACCATCAAAAAAAATTATTTTTGTTTTTTTCTGTTTAAGAAATTGCTCCTGCCACTGCACAGCTCTTGTCCATTCCACATTAGTGTCAATCTGGATTGGGACAGCCATAAGAACAGCCCTCAACCACCATTGAAACAAAAAAAATTGAAAAGACAACAAAACCCTGGAAAGTTAAAATCCCTGAAACACTCTTCCAAAAGGTGTTTCCAAGCAAGGAGCAACTCCTAGAGGCCACCCTAGCCACTCCAGCCACCATCCAGCACCAAGGCTTCATATTCTCCCTAGAAACCCTAACAGAGCTCCTCCTAGCGCCACCACCATGTTGTTATATATATATATATATATATTCAAATGATTTTAATTTCTTCATAATCCATGTACTCATTGTAAAGGGGAAAGATGCATTCTTAAATTTTAACTCTTCGTCATACAAAAGCTTTGTTTAGTTTTCATATGTTTACTTTTGAAAGTTTAGCAATTAGTTTAATTAATTTAGTCTTTTAACTGCATTTTATTTAGCATTCACTCATTTACTCTAAATTTGAATGTGTACTTCAAATTTGTAGTTCAAAATTGTGTTTTAGGATTACATTATAATTTTAAGAATTTACTTATAAGCCTTTCCAACTTCATTGTGGGATCGATATCTAGGACTCGATTAGAGCCCTTTGTTACTTGAGCCATACGTATACTTGCATTATCTTTAGGGGATTTGACAGTTTAAAAATTTTTAAAAGATAAAACAATTTTCACTAAAGTTATTTTTTTGGGATTAAATTGCATATTTACTATTTTGTCTGCATGTGTATTTTGTAATACTGAAAAATATTTGTAAAATTAACACACTAAATTCACTCGCATCAAGTTTTTGCGCCATTGTCGGGGAAGTAACAATATGTATTAGTAAGTTATTTTATTATTTAAATTATTTTTATTTTTAAACTAAAAAAAGAGTTTGTAGTTTAGTTTGAATATTTTCATATTTATGTGTGTTTGCATATTTTAATTACTTATTGTGTTTATTTATGCATAGTGTAAGATCTGAAGATTTATTTTCTTACAATTGGAAGTTAGAAAGAACTACTAGAAATGTTAGAAAGCAACAAAAAAAGATAGATCATTTTAGCAAAATGGCTTGCAACTCAAGTAATGTAAGAAATGAAAGTGAACATCATCAGAGACCTTTAAGAGATTATGATATTCCTACAGTAGATAAAATTCATTTAAGTGTACAAATGATCAGATCTTCTATGGATCCTCCTGGATTTTCAAAACATAGCTCCTGGAAAAGTTTTTGTGATTTCAAAGCATCAGTATACCTATCTTGAGCTTTCGAACTCACAAACTTGCTCGAATCAAAGGGGCTTTTTCCTTTAATCCTCTTTATTCTTGGTGACATTCTAAAAATTTTATAAAAATCCACAATAACTTCAAAAATCAAGCCTAATCTACTAAAGTTAAATTCTATAAGTATAAACTACACTTTCTATGCAATTTAAATAGATTTTCCCTTACTTTCACTCTGAAAAGTAGTTTTTGGGTTCTTCCAAATGTACTCAAAATACATTGTGAAAATCTGAAGTTTCTACATAGAAGTGAAGCTCTTACCTTAAGAAATCCAAATCTAGCAAATTTTTCTCAATCGCCCCAATAAATCTCCACAAAATGGCTTGCCCTAGACTTCTAAAATGTGAACTCGAAAGGTTGAAGGTGACAAAGAGAGTAAAAAAAAGGCAATTTTTGGGGTTATTTTTCACTTTTAACTATTTGCGAATCGGTTTTCGTGAACCGGTGCTTAAATACGGATTAGTTGCGCTTAGGCGTTTGCCTCTAGGGTTACATCACGCCTACACAAGAATCTGGCCCTTAGGCGTCAGTGCTCTATTTATGATATTTTTTAACTTAAGTAAAATGCACTATAAGCCAAGTATACCACCCCTAAATGGTCTCATTATACTTAAATTACTATTTTTCTCTCCTTTAACTCTCCTCTCTATCACAATTCTCCAATATAACTAATTCAATTTGAGGCTACAAATAACAGAAATTTTTACAAAAACCAACATATACACTCGTTCATAAACTAGTACAAGTACCTATAACACTTAATCCTCACTCCAAATAGTCTTGGATGAGAAAATCTTCTAAATACAAACACTAAAAAAACTAACATAAAGTATTTAACACTTAACACATTAAACAACGACTCCTAACAAAAAAACTTTAACACTAAACTTAATTCCATTCTTCATTTGTTGAGGCAAACTCGATCTTTCATTAGTCTCTCCTTGGGCATTTGGAATATAAAGTTGATAAGACGGACAGTGGTGACGAGCTCTGATACAATATTCTTCAATCCATTTATGCTTAAGATACATCTCCTTATCCTCTTCCTCTACATAACTAGAATGGCTAAATTGCAATTTCTATTGCCATCTAATATGCTCTAGATGTGCATGAATCCCAATTACCCTTGTCTCAAGTAAAGCCATGCTAGTCTCAATTTTGTTAAAATTTTATGATATTCCTTCAATACTAATGGCTAAGAAATAGTTATACATCTCTTGTTCACTTTGACTAATGAATCTTTTCCTGATGGTCTCTTCCTTATTCTTCAAATCCATCTCCCATGAAGACATCTTCTCAAAATCTCTCTTTCTCGTAGACTATTAGGGGTAAAAATGATCTAGGGTGAAATTACTTCACAAAACCCTTTTACTCATAGGCCTAAATCCCTAAAGTAACTTCTAGCCACGTCTTAGAACTTCCTTAGGATGTTTTAATCAATTAATTGGAGGTTAAACCTTCTAAAATTTGAATTTTGTACATGTTTTTTAACTCCCATGCTTAAGCGCCAAATATTGGCACTTAAGCGCTAGTGCTTATATTTGCACTAATCAACTTAACGTTCAAATTCTCATTTTAGCATGTCTAGATCACTAAATAAAGTCTTAAAATCAATACTAACACATAATAGACTAAAAAATACTATCCCAATTTTTTTTAATTACACATAATCAACATTCAATGCAAAACACATTGATAACTATGGGTTACCTCCCACAGTGCACTTGGTTTAACGTCGACAACCCGACGTAACTAGTGCTTACTCTGGTTAACTCAACATCATCTGATCATAAAATTTACATTGATCCCCTAAAAAATAAGTTTTCAGTTTATGACCATTCACTTTAAACACTTTATTAGTTTTAGGACCTTTACTATCCACATCTTCATAAGGATAAACTTTTATCACAACATATGTGCCCATCCACCTATACTTAAGTTTGCCTTGAAATAATCTTAACCTTGCATTATATAGCAAAACTTGTTGTCTTAGCTGAAAATTTTTAATAAGAATCGTTCGATCATGCCACATCTTTATCTTTTCCTTGTAAATCTTAGCACCTCATAAAACTCATTTCTTATATCTTCAAGCTCATTTAATTGCAATAATCTTTTCTTGCCAGCATGTTATAGATTATAATTGAACTCTTTAATCACTCATTATGCTTTATTCTCAAGTTCAACTGGTAAGTGACAAGCCTTTCCAAATATTAACCTATATGGGGACATTCTTATAACAGTTCTGTATGCAGTTCTATAGCCCACAAAGTGTAGTCAAGTTTGACTGACCAATCTATTTTTGTTGGATTGGTAGTTTTTTTCATAATTCTTTTAATTTCCTGATTGGATAATTCAGCTAAACCACTTGTCTGAGGATGATAAGTAGTAGATTTCTATGGTTTATATGATATTTCTTTAATAAATTCTCCATTATGGCATTTCTAAAATGACTTCCACCATAAGTTTTGAAAACTCTCGGCATCCCAAATCTACAAAATATATTCATTTTCAATTTTTTTTGCAAAACTTTGAGCATCACATCGAGGTAAAGCAACAGTTTCTATCCATTTGGAAACATAATCTACTACTAATAGAATTTATAAATTTCCAAAAGATGGTATACATGGTCCCATGAAATCTAATCCCCAAACATCAAATATTTCAACTTCTAGCATATAATTGAGGGGCATCTCATTTCTCTTAGAATTATTTCCTACTAGTTGACATCTATCAAAAGCTTTAGTATAAGCATTAACATCTTTGAAGATAATAGGCCAATAGAATCTAGATTGTAAAATTTTCTAGGTTGTTTTATCAACACCAAAATTTCCCTCAAGATCAAAATTATGACATTTTTGGATAGTTTCATAAGTTTCTTCTAAAGGTACACAACTTCGAATAATCAGATCCTTTTCTTATTTATATAAAAATGGGTCATCCCAAAAATAAGTCTTAACTTCAGAAATAAATTTTTTCTTTTGTTGGTATGTCATTACATAGGGTATAATATTACTAACTATAAAGATCAGATGTCGGAATACCATGGAACACGCCACTCATTAATACTGAACAATTCTTCATCTAGAAAATGTTCATTAATTTCTTTTTCAAAACAGAATTGTTTTTCTAACTCCAGTCTGAACATATGATCAGCAATCTAATTTTCAGTTCCTCTCCAATCTACTATTTCAAAGTCAAATTCTTGCAAAAGAAAAATCCATCTCATAAGTCTAGGTTTAACATCATTCTTTTTCATTAAGTACTTAATAGCAGAATGATCTGTATGCACTACGCAGTGAGTCCTAATTAAATATGATCTAAATTTGTCAAATGCATATACTATTGCTAATAACTCTTTTTCAGTTGTTGTATAAATAATTTGGGTTTCATTAAGAGTTTTATTAGCATAGTAAATTACTTTGAAATTTTTATCATATCTTTGTCCTAAAAAAGCTCCAATAGCAAAATCACTAACATCACACATTATTTCAAAAAGTTGTTGTGACTAATTTTTTGTTTAATAACTCATAAGCTTTTAGGCACTCTTTATCAAAATTGAAAATTGCAGCTTTCTCTAATAAATGGCATAAAGACTTATCAATTTTTGAAAAGTCTTTAATATATCGCTTGTAGAATCCAACATGTCCTAAAAAACTTCTAATTTCTCTTACCTTTATTGGATAAGATAAATTAACAATAACTTAAATTTTAGCAAGATCTACTTCTATACATTTTTTTTATATTTTATGTCCAAATAAAATTCCTCCTGCTACCATGAATTGGCATTTTTCCCAATTAAGGACTAAATTTGTTTCTTCACAACACTTAAGAACTTTTGATAAATGTTCTAAACACAATTCAAATAAAGTTTCGAACACTGAAAAATCATCCATAAATACTTCAATCCCTTTTTTAAATAAATCACAAAAAATTACCATCACACATCATTGAAATGTAGCAGGGGCATTACGTAAACCAAAGGGCATTTTTTCTAAAAGAAAATGTACCATACAGACTGGTAAAAGCTATTTTCTCTTAATCCTTAGGAGTTTTTTGTATTTGGTGAGAACTAGTATATTTATCTAGAAAATAAAAGTATTTATGCCCAGCTAGTCTATCCAGCATTTGATCGAGAAAGGGAAGTGGAAAATGATCTTTTATAGTGACAAGATTTAATTTTCTATAATCAATGCATATTCGCCACCCTGTGACTTGTCTAGTAGGTATTAACTCGTTATGTTCATTCATAGTCACAGTTACTTGTCCTTTCTTAAGAACGTAGTGAATTTGACCAACCCATGCACTATCTAAAATAGGGTAGATAATTCCAGCATCTAACCACTTTAAAATTTCTTTCTTTATGTCTTCATTCATTGTAGGATTCAATCTCCTTTAAGGATCAGCCCTGAGTTTGCAGTTCTCTTCCATATAAATTCTATGCATACAAATTGAAGGACTGATTACTTTAATATCAGCTATTGTCCATCCAATGACTTTCTTAAAATTTTTCAAAATATTCATCAATCTTTCTTCTTCTTTCATCATTAACTTTGAGGAAATTATAACTGATAAAGTAAAGGAATCACCTAAAAAGGCATATTTTAAATAATCAGGAAGTAATTTCAACTCAAGTTCTGGAGTTTTTTTTATTGATGGACAAAAAAATTTATCTTTTTCTATCGTGACAAAAATTTCAAAACTTTCTTGAACATAGATTGAATCTTCCTTAAAAAAATCTTCACATTGATCTAATTTCTCTTCTTCCTCGTGTTCCAATTCTTTTATTTCAGATTTTTCTTCATAATTAGTTTTGAAATGACGATCACTCAAATATCTTACAACATCCACTCTATAACATTCATCTTCTTTACCTTTTGCAGGATACTTCATTGATCTTGAAATGTTAAAAGTAATAGTTTGATCATTCACTCGCATTGTTAATTCTCCTTTCTACACATCTATCATTGCTCTTCCTGTGGCTAGGAAAGGTCTCCCCAAATTGATAGGTATCTCTTTATCTTCCTCTAAATCTAATACAATGAAATCGTCAGGAAAGATAAATTGATCCACTTTCACTCGGACATCTTCTATAATTCCTTTAGGGTAAGTTATCGAACGATCTACTAATTGCAGAGTTATAGTAGTAGCAGTTATTTTTCCTAATGCCAATCTCTTAAATAATGATAATGACATAAGGTTAATGGTTGCACCTACATCACATAAAGCTTTCTCATAAAATATGTCTCCTATCGCACATGAAATCGTAAAGCTACCAGGATCTTAAAGCTTTTCTTGAAGCTTCTTCTGAATAATTGCACTACACTCCTCACTAAGTGCAACAGTCTCGTTATCTTCAAACTTCCTTTTCCTATTGAGAATATCCTTAATAAACTTTACATAGCTTGGCATATGTTCTAAGGGTTCAACAAATGGAATATTAATTGTAAGCTTCTTAAAAATTTCTAGAAATTTTTAAAATTGCTTATCCAACTTATGTTGATGAAGTCTCTAAGAAAAATGGAGGTGGTGGCTTTTATAAGTTAACTTTAAGTGGAGAAATAGGTTTTTCAAAATCTTTTAGAGCATCCTCTTTTGATTCTTCAATTTCTTCTCTCTCTACTTCAGTTTGTTTTTGAACCTTACCTTCCAACTCTCTTTCGCTTCTAAGTTGAATAGCTTTTACTTGCTCTTTATTCTAGTATTTAGGGTTTGTTTTAGTATTACTAGGAAGTGTTCCTTAGAATCTATTAATTAAAGAATTTGTAATCTGCCTAAGTTGATTCTTAATATTTCTAATTGTAGCTCCTTGACTTTTTAACTGATTTCCTATTTGTAACACCGCTTCTTCTATATAAATTTTTTTCTCCAAGATGGGTTATTTTGCTTGTTATTTATGGAATTCAAAGTTTATAATGATGCTTGAGAGTCTACCATTTGACCTAATGAATTTTTTTCAATCATAGAGACAAGTTGAGAAAAAATCTTTCCAAATTGGTCTAACTTCCTTGAAATTGCAGTAGCTTGATTTGCTAACATAGTAAATGCATCAGATTCATGAATATTGGCTACTTTCTTAGAATTTACCCTCTCAGACGGCCATTGAAAATTATTGGTAACAATTATTTCAATTAAAGCATAAGCGTCATAAAATTATTTTGACATCAATGAACCACGAGCAGCGACATCGATAATAGATTTAAGAGATCCAACTAATCCATTATAAAATATTTGAATTATTAACCAATTTGGTATAGCATGGCGAATATAGGTTATTTTGCTTGTTATTTATGGAATTCAAAGTTTATAATGATGCTTGAGAGTCTACCATTTGACCTAATGAATTTTTTTCAATCATAGAGACTAGTTGAGAAAAAATCATTCCAAATTGGTCTAACTTCCTTGAAATTACAGTAGCTTGATTTGCTAACATAGTAAATGCATCAGATTCATGAATATTGGCTACTTTCTTAGAATTTACCCTCTCAGACGGCCATTGAAAATTATTGGTAACCATTATTTCAATTAAAGCATAAGCGTCATAAAATTATTTTGACATCAATGAACCACGAGCAGCGACATCGATAATAGATTTAAGAGATCCAACTAATCCATTATAAAATATTTGAATTATTAACCAATTTGGTATAGCATGGCGTGCACAATTTTTTAAGAGTTTTTTAAATCATTTCCATGCTTCATAAATAGATTTCCCTTCAAACTGATTAAAAGATGTAATATCAATTTTAAGTTTCGCAGTTTTTGATGGTGGAAAATATTTAGCAAGGAATTTTTGTGCTAAATCACCCCAAGTCTGATAGCTTTTGATGGTGGAAAATATTTAGCAAGAAATTTTTGTGCTAAATCACCCCAAGTTCTGATAGGTTGGTGGAAAATATTTAGCAAGGAATTTTTGTGCTAAATCACCCCAAGTTCTGATAGATCTAGATGTTAACAAATTCAACCACATCTTAGCTTTATCCCTCAGTGAAATGGAAATAACCTAAGTCTTATGGAAACAACTGATACACCGTCATATTTAAATGTAGCACACAATTCTAGAAAATTGGCAAGATGTAAATTTGGATCTTCAGTTGGTGATCCCCCAAACTGATTATTTGATACCATTTGGATAAAAGCAGGTTTAACTTTAAATGAATTAGCGACTATAGTAGGTTTTTGAATACTACAATGAAGTTCATCTACCATAGGGTTGACATAATCTCGTAAAGGTCTATATTCTTGATGAATTTCAGCATTTTGACCATTTTGGTTTGCCATTTATGTAATTTTTTTAGATTTTTCAAAGTTTTTTATTTTTTTTCTTTTTTATGATATTTGTAACAGTTCTCTCTAATTCAAAATCATAGGATACTAGTCCTTCAGAACCTGAACTACGCATACACTAACATTAAAAAAAATGAAAATAAAAGACAACAAAACACAGACATACTAAAATACTATATAAAGATATTACTACAATAACTTTTAAAGTTTAAATAAGACATTCTAAAATAGAAATGTGCTTTTAATCAATATCTTTAGATTTTTCCCTGGCAATGGTGCCAAAAACTTGATCCCGTTACTGCTTATATGCAACAGTATAACAATGTCTTTGATGATATTTTTCACTTATGTTTCCTTACTTTGCAACAAACCAAAAACTTGATCCTGCAAAAAATAAGAATTTAACTTTTTAATTTATATATATTGGGATACTGCGCAAATATACGTATATTTATCAACTAATATAGGATTTTTTTATTAAGACCTGAACATCGAACCCACAGGGAAAAAAAGTAATATGCACTATCGAACAACAAAATTTCTATTTTAAAAAGACAATTACTTAAACTTTAAATATTTTTATATTAATAAAAATTTAAATCTTTTTGGTATTTTTGATATTTTGAAAAAATAGTAACAACTTTTAAAGATAACTTGAGTTTATGTAAAAGAAAAGTACTTAATATGAAAATATCTTTCTCCTTAGTGTGAATAAGTAATAAGTATAGGATTATTATTGTGGCAGTATGCAAATTGTGTTGTGCCAAATATGAGCAATAATATGTTATACCCTTACTAGAGATTCTATGAAAAACATTAGCTAATTTAAAGTTTGAATAGTTCTGAAAACCGGCTAGGCAGGGAAGATACCAACTCTCACTCTAGAGTTCCCTCAATTCCCTCCACCTTGGGGCTGATATCTTGTATCAGGACCTAAAACGATAAACGAAGTTGAGGGCTTTAACCTGTCACTTTAAAGTCCTCTAACTCTACACCCTTCAAAGATTATTTTCCTATGCACTCAATCATATGAACTACATTCTCATTCATACAATCTCGTGTGATTCTTTCCAATTGTTGACTGAGACAATACCAGCCACTAAATCATATGAATTACATTCTCATTCATACAACCTCATGTGATTCTTTCTAATTGTTTACTGTCAATCATATGAACTACATTCTCATTCATACAACCTCATGTGATTCTTTCCAATTTTTAATTGAGCAATAAACTAAGTTGGGGGCTTTAACTTGTCACTTTAAAGTCCTCTAACTCTACACCCTTCAATGAATATTTTCCTATTTATTTGCACTAAATTATATGAACTACATTCTCATTCATACAACCTCATGGGATTCTTTCCAATTGTTGACTGACATAAGAATTACATTTTCATTCATACAACCTCATGTGATTCTTTCCAATTATTGACTGAGACAATACGCAATTCCTACAAACTCATGTGATTCTTTCCAATTGTTGATTGAGAAAATACCAGCCCCGTTCTTACATGTTTTCACAACAAATTTTAACATCTGGATAGGCCAAATCAAGAAGTAAATGAAGTGCATGAAATTAAATCATCACAATTTCTTCCACCATTAAAGATTAATATTCTCCACAACTTTCATCCAACACTTTAATTACCTATCATTTTAAGGAGAAAGTTAAAGAAAACTACTCAGAATCCATGTAGAAAATAAAACCACACTTTAGTTTAAAAGTAGAAACTTTTGTTAAACCAACAAGAAGTCTCGAATAAAACCAGAAGCAGTTCAAAAACAAAGATAAAAACTTAGCTAAAATCCTCCACCAAAATTTTGAAGTTATTTTGAATCTCTTCTCTTTTACAACACTCTTAACCCTTACAATAAAACTAAAAATAAAAAAAGATAAATTAAATTTGTGATGCCTGAAAATCTCTGCAAGTTTTCCTCTCAAAACTCCCCCTTTAGCACTTTTCAAAACCTTCAATCACCCCTCAAAATGTCTCAACTTTCTTCTTTTATAAATCTCCAAGAGGTGTCATGGTAACTTTTCAAAATGTGTCTAAATTCAAAAAATTATCCAAATGATGCTTCCTTTCACAAGTCTTCTAACCATATTTTTGTTTCTAGTGGTCATAACCACCCTTTTTAGCCAATAAGTGCCTCTAATGTCCCTTTAAAATTTAGTAAAATGAAGTAAACCGTCACATAACTGCTTTTGGCGTTTAAGCATGAGGCCTCTAGTGCTTAGGCATAGCCTTCTCTGTTTCACCGGCGCTTAGGCACCAAAACACTTTAGCACAATTTTCTCATTTTTGCTCCAAATTTGAACCATTTTCACTCCTTTCAGTATTTTTCAACTTTTTTACTTGTACCTGAAAGAAAAACACACAAATACCTTCCATTAAAGCGTAATATCTAAAAAATAGGTATAAAAATGTGTCTAAAAGCATTATATATTTTAGGTGTATCAATTTCCAGATAGATTAATAATTCAAACTTTTTATAATAGATTGGTTGGATCTCATAGATCAATATATAATGTTGTTGCTGGTGGATCAATAATGTCAAAAGCATTTGATGTAGCATATTCTTTAATTGAAGAGATGGCTACTAATAATTTAATGGCCCTTTGAAAGGATAAATCCAAAAAGAGTAGCTAGTATTCATGATTTTGATGCAATATCTATGTTAGCTGCCTAAATAGCTGCTATATCAAAGAAGATAGATCAATATGAAATGAATTATTCTCAGACATCACCCGTGCTTGAGGAAAACTCATATGACAAATGATAGAATCTCAATCTTCTAATGAGACCTTAAATGGAAGAAATAATCATTCTAATTATCCTATATAAATTATTAAAATCTTGGTAGGAAGAATAATCAAAATTTTAGTTAAAGTAACAATAACTCTAATGCGGCAAACACACAATGAGGAAAAAATGTTGTGAACCCATTGGGAAACTCCAACAAGCAAGAAAATCCAACTTATAAACCTTATTACCCTATAGGTTTTAATAATTTGTAGAGTAAGGAGAAAAGTTGTCAATAGAAGAATTGATATTGCAAATGAGAAGCTAATTACAAAGTCAAGGAGCTGCAGTTAGAAATATGAAAAATCAATTGGGATGTATTGCTACTCTAATTAGCAATAGACCTTTAGGAACGTTGCCTAGTAATGATGAAGTAAATCCTAAAGATCAGAATAGAGAGCAATGTAAAGCTATTAAAATCAGAATTGGAAAAAAATTAGAAATCAGAGTTAAAAAAAAAGTGGAAGTTGAACTTGAAAAGGATGAGGTGGAAAATAAAAAATCTGGTGAAGATTTTCATTTTGAGTTACAATGTCATATTAAACTAAAGAAAGTCATAGTAGGAAGACCGCCACCTCCATTTCCTCAAAGATTGAAGCAAAAAAAATAGAGATAACCAATTTTTAAATCTTTAAAAAAAATTGAGGGAATTAATGATAAACATTTCATTTGTTAAAGCCTTGGAACAGATGCCAAGCTATGTGAATTTCATAAAGGATATACTTAATAAGAAAAGGATGCTTGTAGATAATGAGATGATTGTACTCAGTGAAGAGTGTAGCTCTATAATACAGAAAAAGCGTCTTGAAAAACTTAAGGATCCTGGAAGTCTTACTATTCCTTGTGGTATTGGCAAAAGATTTTTTGGAAAAGCTTTATGTGATATAGGAGCCAGTATTAATCTTATGCCTTTATAAACTTTTAGAAGGTTAGGTTTAGGAGATATTTCACCTATAACTATAACTCTTCAGTTAGCTGATCATTTGATAACCTAACTTAAAGGAGTTATAGGAGATGTTTTGGTAAAAGTTGATAAATTTATCTTTTCTGTGGATTTTGTTGTTTTAGATTTGAAGGAAGATAAGAAAATTCCTATCATTTCAGGAAGGCCATTCCTTGCCACTGGAAGAGCTTTGATAAATGTACAAAAAGGAGAACTAATTATGAGAGTTAGTGATCAAGAGGTTACATTTAATATTGCAAAATCAATGAGATACATGCAAAAGAGCAAGAGATTGAATGCTTCAAAATGGATACCAATGAATATTTAATCCATAAATATTTTAAGAAGCTATTTGAAAATAAATTTGAAAAAGAAAATTTTGAATATGAAGATGAAGATAAAATTCAAGATGAATCTATGGAAGTGAGTAATGAAGGTTTGAATTGTGTTCAGGAAAAAATTGAAATGTTATATCCTATAAAAGGTAACAAGAAATTGATTTCATCTATTGAGAAATCTCATGAACAAGAATTGAAAACACTTCCTTCATATTTAAAATATGCATTGTTAGGAGATTTATCTATAGTACCTATTATAGTATTCTCAGAATTAACTAAGACGCAAAAACAATAGTTGTTGGAAACTTTGAAAAGATATAAGAAAGCCTTGGGATGGACATTAGCTGATATTATAGGATTCAGTCCTTCAATTTGTATGCATAAAATTTTATTGGAAGATCAACATGAACTAAAAGCTAATCCTCAAAATAGATTGAATCCTACGATGAAAGAAGTTGTTAAGAAAGAGTAATTATAATGGTTAGATGCTATAATAATATTTCTTATTTCAGATAGTGCTTGGGTGAGTCCAACTAATTGTGATTAAAAGAAAAGAGATGTGACTGTAGTGAAAAATGAGAATAATAAATTTATTCCAACAAGACAAGTCACTGGATGGTTCATTTACCCTTTTTGGACTAGATGTTGGATAGGCTGGCTAGGCATAGCTATTTTTATTTTCAAGATGGATATACCGGTTATCATCAAATACCTATTGCTCCAAAGGATCAAGAGAAAACAACATTTATTAGTCCTTATGGAGCTTTTGCTTTTCGGCGAATGCCCTTTGGATTATGTAATGCACCTGTAACATTCCAAAGATGTATGATGTCAATTTTCAATGATTTAATTGAGAAAGGGATTGAAGTTTTAATGTACAATTTTTCTTTATTTAGAACTTCATTTGAAATATGTTTAAATCATTTAGAGAATGTTCTAGAATGATGTGAAAATACTAATCTTATATTAAATTGAGAAAAATATCAATTTATGGTTGCAGAAGGAATTGTGCTTAGACAAAAAATTTCAGAATGTGACATGGAAGTAGATCCTGCAGAAATTCAGGTTATATCAAACTAACCTCCACTTACTTCTGTAAGAGTAGTTAGGAGCTTTTTAAGACATGCTAAATTTTACAATCGACATATTAAAGATTTTTCAAAAATTACTAAGCCTTTATGCCAGCTTCTGGAAAAAGAAACAAATTTTGACTTTAACCAAGATTTCCATAAAGCCTTTTAAACTTTAAAGGAAAAATAGATCACTGATTCTGTAATTGTTTCACCTAATTGGGAGAAACATTTTGAATTAATGTGTGATGTAAGTGATTATGTAATTAGAGCTGTTTTAGGGTGGCAATATTATAAGATTTTTAAAGTTATATACTTTGCTAGTAATACTCTTAATGATGCTCAAATTAACTACACCACTACTGAAATAGCATTACTAAAGATCATGGAAAAGAATAGACAAAAGAGATACAATTATGAAGTGGAAAAGAATTGGAAACGAGAATACAGAAAGAAAGCGAAACTAAAAAAGAGAAAGTGGATACTAACAAAGAAAAGGATCATGAACACCCAGATTTAGAATATTGATATACACCAATGAAGATTATTGTGGAGAAACCTTCACCACCGTTTCCTCAAAGATTGAAGCAACACAGACAGAGTAAACAATTTTCTAAATTTTTAGAAATTCTTAAGAAGTTAATGGTAAATATTCCCTTCGTAGAAGCTTTAGAGAAAATGCCCAATTATGTGAAATTTATGAAAAATATTCTGAACAAGAAAAGGAAATTCACGGATAACAAAACTTTTGCACTTAACAAAGAGTGTAATGCAATTATTCAGAAAAAGCTTCCTAAAAATTAAAAGATCCTGGCAGTTTCACTATATCGTGTGTTATTGGTGAAAAATTTTATGGAAGAGCTTTATGTGATTTGGGAGCCAACATTAATCTTATGCCTCTATCAATTTACAAAAGATTAGGATTAGGAAAAGTCTCACCTACCTCTGTAACTTTTCAGTTAGCGGATCGTTCAGTTATATATCCTAAGGGATTTATAGAAGATGTGTTAGTAAAAGTGGATAAATTTATCTTTCCTGTGGATTTCATTATTTTAGATATGGAGGAAGATAAAGAGATACCTATCATTTTAGGGAGACCATTTTTAGCTACTGGAAAAGCTATGATAGATATGAGGAATATAAAGGAATACCTATCATTTTAGGGAGACCATTTTTAGCTACTGGAAAAGCTATGATAGATAGAGGAAGATAAAAAAACACCTATCATTTTAGGGAGACGACTTTTAGCTACTGGAAAAGCTATGATAGATGTTCAAAAAGAAGAATTAATGATGAGAGTTAACGATCAAGAATTGACTTTTAACATTGTGAAATCTACGAAATACTCTGCTGTTGGAAGAGCTAATGAATGTTTTTGCATGGAAATTAGTGAGCATCTATTGAATGAAAATTTTAAGGAACATTTTGAAGAGAAAGAACAATTTAAAGAGAGTGATGAAGTTATTTTGGACAAATTTGAAAATAAAGATTTAGATTATGTTCAGGAAAGATTTGAGATGTTGAATATTACAGAAAATGCTGATAAGAATTTAGTTTCGTCAATTATAAAACCACTTAAACTTGAGTTGAAAATATTGCCTAGCCACTTGAAGTATGTGTTTCTACATTACCTGTAATTATATCTTCAGAATTAAATGATTTGCAAGAGCAGAGACTGTTAGATACATTGAAAAGATATAAGAAAGCTTTTGGTTGGACCTTAGCTGATATTAACAAATGCTGTTAGATACATTGAAAAGATATAAGAAAGCTTTTGGTTGGACCTTAGCTGATATTAAGGAATCAGTCCTTCATTAAAAAGATATAAGAGAGCTTTTGGTTGGACCTTAGCAGATATTAAAGGAATCAGTCCTTCGTTAGATACATTAAAAAGATATAAAAAAGCTTTTGGTTGGACCTTAGCTGATATTAAGGGAATCAGTCCTTCGATATATTTGCACAGAATTATATTAGGTGAACAATATAAACCAAGAGTTGATCCACAAAGGCGATTAAATCCAATGATGAAAGAAGTAGTTAAGAAAGAAATTTTGAAATTGTCAGATACTGGAATTATATATCCTATTTCAGATAGTGCGTGGGTAAGTCCAATTTGTTGTGTTCCTAAGAAAGGAGGAGTGACTGTTGAAACAATAGAAAATAAAGAATTAATACCTATCAGACAAGTTACTCGGTGGCATATTTACATTGATTATAGAAAATTAAACACTGCCCCGAGGAAAGATCACTTCCCTTTGCCCTTTTTAGATCAAATAGTAGATATACTTACTAGGAAAAATTATTTTTATTTTTAAGATGGATATACCGGTTAAAATCAAATTCCTATTGCTCCTGAAGATCAAGAAAAGACAAGATTTACTAGTCCTTTTGGAACTTTTGTTTTTCAAAGAATGTCTTTTGGATTATGTAATGCACCTGCAACATTTGAGATATGTATGATGTATATATTTAGTAAGTTAATTGATGATGGATTGGAAGTATTTATGGATGATTATCCTTATTTGGAACATTATTTGAAGCATGCCTAAATTATCTTGAAAAAGTTTTAGAGTTATGCGAAAGAACTAATTTGGCTCTAAATTGGGAGAAATGTCAATTTATGGTTGCAGAAGGAATTGTATTAGGGCATAAAATTTTGGAAGATAGTATGAAAGTAGACCCTGCAAAAATTCAAGTTATATCTAAACTAACACCTCCTACTAATGTAAGAGAGGTTAAGAGTTTTCTTGGACATGTTGGTTTTTACAAGCATTTTATTAAAGATTTTTCAAAAATTACTAAACCTTTATGCCAGCTTTTAAAGAAGGATAAGAAATTTGAATTTACTAAAAGCTGTTTAAATGCCTTTAAGTTATTAAAGAACAAATTAATCACAGCCCTTATTGTAGTTTCACCTAACTGGGAGAAAGAATTTGAACTGATGTGTGATGCTAGTGATTATGCTATTGGAGCTGTTCTTGGACAAATGTATGATTTTTTTTAAAGTTATATACTACGCTAGTAAAACTCTTAATGATGCACAAATTAACTATATTATACTGATGTGTGATGCTAGTGATTATGTTATTGGAGTTGTTCTTGGACAAAGGTATGAAAAGATTTTTAAAGTCATATACTACGCTAGTAAAATTCTTAATGATGCACAAATTAACTATACTGTTACTGAAAAAGACACGCTAGTAAAACTCTTAATGATGCACAAATTAATTATACTGTTACTGAAAAATAGTTATTGGCCATTATGTATGCTTTATATAAATTTAAAACTTATTTAATTGGAGTAAATGTGTTGTGCACACTGATCACTCTGCTATTAAATATCTAATGCAGAAGAAGGATGCTAAACCAAGGTTAATTAGATGGATACTTTTGATGCAAGAATTTGATCTTGTTGAAAGGGGACTGATAATCAAATTGCTGATCATTTGTAAAGATTAGAAAACCATGAATTATCCGACACTGACAATGAAATTACAGACAGTTTTCCTGATGAACAACTTTATAATATTAATGAGTGAAAGATACCATGGTATGCTGATATTGTTAACTATATTGTAAGTGATATTTTGCCACTTATGCAAACACTGCAACAACAAAGGAAATTTACTCATGAGGCGAAAGCATATTTTTGGGATGAGCCTTATTTATATAAACAATGTAAGGATCTGATTATGAGAAGATGTTTACTGTATGAAGAAACTGAGCTAATCATTTAGAAATGTCATGATTCTGAATTTGGAGGACATTTTAGGATTGATAAAACTGCTTATAAAATTTTACAAGCTGGATTTTATTGGCCTACTATCTTTAGAGGTGTTTATAGATACATAAAAACTTGTGATTGATGTCAACGAGTAGGCAATATATCTAGAAGAAATGAAATGCCTTTGAATTTCCTGTTAGAAGTTGAGATCTTTAATGTTTGGGGATTAGATTTTATGGGACCATTTATTCCTTCATGAACTTATATATATTAATTGCAGTAGACTACGTGTCTAAGTGGATTGAAGCACAAGCTTTACCGGAACTTATATATATTAATTATAGTAGACTACGTTTCAAAGTGGATTGAAGCACAAGATTTACCTTGTTGTGACGCTAAAAGTGTTTCAAGATTTGTAAACTACATTTCTAAGTGAATTGAAGTGCAAGCCTTACCTCGTTGTGCTGCTAAAAGTGTTTCAAGGTTTTTAATGAAAAATATTTTTGCTAGATACAGAATGCCTAGAATGATTATCACTGACGGAGGATCTCATTTTAGGAATAAATATATTTAGAGATTGACAGAGAAGTTTAATATTATTCATAAAATCTCTGCTGCCTATCATCCTCAACCTAGTGGGTTAGTTGAAGTTTCTAATAGAGAGATTAAACAAATACTTGAAAAGACTGTAAACCCAAGTAGAGTAGATTGATCCACTAGACTTGATACCGTATTATGGGCTTACAGGACTGCTTATAAGACTCCTATTGGAATGAATCCTTAAAGACTGATTTTTGGAAATACTTGTCACTTACCAGTAGAATTGGAGCATAAAACATATTGGGTGATTAATGAATTCAATTATAATTTGAAAGTGCTGGTAAGAAGAGATTGTTACAATTAAATGAATTAGAAGAATTAAGAAATGAATCTTATCATAACGATAGAATTTATAAGAAAAAACTAAGGTTATGGCATGATCAAAATATTAACCAAATGAACTTTAAACCAGGACAAGAAGTTTTGCTTTATAAAACTAGACTGAAGTTATTCCTAAGAAAATTGAAGTCTCGTTGGTTAGGACCCTTTACTGTGACTCAAGTTTATACTTATGGAGCTGTTGAAATTGAAGATCAAAAAATTGGAAATAGATTTAAAGTAAATGGACACAAATTAAAACCATATTTTGAGGGTAAAAGACCAATTAAAGAGGTTTTATAATCAGTCAACTGAAATAATATCTGAATAGGTTGGGCTGACGACGTTAAACCAAGCACTTTATGGGAGGAAACCCTAATCAACCTGAATAACACCTGAATAGGTCGGGCTGACGACGTTAAACCAAGTGCTTTATGGGAAATGGACACAGATTAAAGCCGTATTTTGAGGGTAAAAGACCAAATTTAAAGAGGTTTTAATGATCAGGTCAACCTAAATAATACCTGAATAGGTCGGGCTGACGACGTTAAACCAAACGCTTTATGGGAGGCAACCCATATCGGAATAGGTCGAGCTGACGATGTTAAACCAAGAGCTTTATGGGAGGCAACCCATAGTTATCTTTACTTTTATTGTGATTATAGTAGTTTTTATTTGAAATTATCATTAGTTTGTGGTAGTATTATGCTTTACTACTCTTATTTACCCTTAAATCATCATAAAAATCGGATCCACAGAGAAAAATTGGAATGCATTTGGACTAGAGTGAAACTGTGCAATTTTTGCCTTGGGCGCCGACGGCGCCCTTGATGCCACCGATGGTGCCCTCGACGTCGCCGATGGTGGGTTTTTCCTGAGAGTCCATGAAAAATAAATACATAGGCTCGTCGATGGTGCCATCGACCCTATCGGCGGCGACACCGGCGAGATGGTGGTTTTGGCAATTTTTGGGCGGGAGTTACCTTGTTAAATTCCCAAATTCGATTCCTAAGTTCATATTTCCCCCAAAAATGAAGTGAAACTCCACTAAATTCATTCCTATGGCATCCAATTCCCATGAGAATCCCAGAATATAAGTTTTCAATCGGCCGAAAGTTTATTCGTGTGGAAGCGCAGCGAATTTTCAACAAGTTACCAACAAAGAAAAAATTGATCAAGGAACGAGGATTCATAAATCGATGATTGAATAATACCTTGACAGAAATTGAAGAAATGATAGTGCGGCAAAGATGGGAAGTGCTGTACTATACTAAAGCCGTCGTGGTTGTTCCTGTGTTAAAGAAATTTTATGAAATTTGCATGGAATCAACCAGGGAGTCGTTTATGTGCGAGGTATATAGATCACTTTCACTCCTGCATGGATCAATGAATTATACATGATCGAGAACATTCTTGTCTACCACTATTCCAACTTCATCTTGACAAGAAACTAGATGAATGAAATTTACCAATATTTAACGGACGAAACTGACGACTGGGAAATGAGAGAAAATGGGTATGTTAGTTTTTTTGCGACACTCCTAAATCTCGATTCGAAACACTGGCACTTTTTCATTTCTGCAAAACTGTTACCGACAATGAAGATTGGTAATGTTTCTAAAGAAAGTACTGTTTTGAATTACTGCATCCAAAGGGGACTGCCGATTGATATTGGATCAATAATTGTGAAGTCAATTTTGGGCCTGATCGTCCATGGATCAACTTATGGGCTTGGACACCCTTCCAAAATTTTCTCACTTTGCAGTCTGTTTCAAGTGTCCTACAAAAATTGGGAAAAGTTATTTCTACCTTGGAAGCCTTTGGACCCAACTGAGAGATTCCCAGCTTTTAAAGATGAAAATGACATGGACATTGTAGTAGATCAATCATCTCAGAATGCACTGCCAGTTCAACCCTTAATTCCTGATAAAACTCTGGTGATTCTGCGCAGAATCAAGAAATTGGAGAAGGAGGTACAATATGTCATCAATGCAATTAATAATATATCTGATTTCTTCGATCATCTAGACTAGAGGAAGAAAGAACATTTTGATCACTCCGGACATTTAAAAGATAGTTTGATATGGATGATGAGGAGGATGAAATTGGTAGAAGAGGATTCTACTGAAGAATATACATTCTGACCCTTCTATAACCTCTTCATTCATGTGCAATCAATGGGTGATCTCAGAGGAGAATTGAGTACCAAATCTGATGAATAGTAGATTTATATTACTACCCGTCTGTCTATGTAATTTGAACTTTGCAATTGCTTTGTTTTAGAATTATGTTCTTAGATCTTTGTATAGTTGAGACTAAGCATAGGATGTTTTATTTTCAGCATTTTTAGTTTTGTGGCTTGGATTGCGATGCTAAATTAATGTATTGAGGTTGAGAAAATACCAAACTTAGGTGTGTTATGTANCGGTTCTGTCGTCCCGGCACCACTATTTTCTATTGGAATCACTTAGTCCAAATGANTATTTTCTATTGGAATTACTTAGTCCAAATGAATTTACTAAACTCAACTTAATGAGTTCCATAATTTCATTTAGACCGTGGGAAGCCTCGTTAGCAACCGTAGGTTATCTCCTCTGAGGGGTTCCCGATTTTCCGATAGAGGCATATTAATTTAGTTGAAGTTATATTTTGTATGATGTTTGTGATTAAATTTTGAGTTATTTTATATTTTAAAATGTTGTGGAGATGATTTATGCAATTTTATATTTTCTATGCAGGTATATAAATACAANAGGGGTCCTTAAAATTTAAGGATAATATTATTAAGTAAAACATACTAAGTTTAAGAGATCCCTAAGGTATTCACCAGATTAAGAGTAGGGAGCAGGTCCATGCAACCTTCTTAATGTCTGGTTAAAAAGCCTTGGGTTCATTTAAACTTTATTACGTTACTTAATAGTTCATCCTGAATATCCTGATGCTCAGTGAATATTGATGTCTTGGTTATTCCCAAGAATAAGGTAATTATGTGGGTGAAGACCCTGAAAGGGGCAAATCAGTGTTATAAGAATAAGGTAATTATGTGGGTGAAGACCCTGAAAAGGGGCAAATCAGTGTTATTGAGAGATTATTCTCAAGAATAAGGTAATTATGTGGGTGAAGACCCTGAAAGGGGCAAATCAGTGTTATTGAGAACCAGGAATAAGGTAATTATGTGGGTGAAGACCCTGAAAGGGGCAAATCAGTGTTATTGAGAACACTATAAGGTAATTATGTGGGTGAAGACCCTGAAAAGGGGCAAATCAGTGTTATTGAGAACACTTATAGTCGGGCGAAGACCCTAAAAAGGGGCAAATTAGTGTTATTGAGAACACTTAGCCAAATTTTTAGTCCTAGTTGGACTTGTGGTGTTTTAAAAGAGTTTAATTATATTGATTTTTCTAATCCT
>JXCR01147367.1:287087-300170 GCA_002079205.1 Phalaenopsis hybrid cultivar
ATATATATATATATATATATATATATATATATATATATATATATATATATATATATATATATATATCGGGAACCCCGATTTCAACAAACTTATTGTCAAACTTAGCGACTCAAAGAGACGGACCTAATGATATGAAAATCAGTCCAATCCGAGTCAAATCAAGCCCGGATCAAATCATCAAACCACTCTTGGAGGATTTTTAAAGGCATTTGAAAGGTAAAATGGATGTCAAATCTAACGAGTTCAAAGTCAAATCGAGCGTCTCGATAAGACAAATCCAACGAGCCCAAGATTGTTCAATTCCGACATCGTTAAGGCACTCAAATATCCATCACACGTCATCTAATAAAGGGAAGTTCTCTGGACCGTCCGATCAAAATATTTCATATTCTTCCATTAATTGCACTCAAAACACTATAAATAGAGTCTCACACCTCACATGAGAAGGTGGAGGCTTAAGAGAGAACNGGGAACCCCGATTTCAACAAACTTATAGTCAAACTTATCGACTCAAAGAGACGGACCTAATGATATGAATGCCAGTCCAATCCGAGTCAAATCAAGCCCGGATCAAATCATCAAACCACCCTTGGAGGATTTTTGAAGGCATTTGAAAGGTCAAATGGATGTCAAATATAACGAGTTCAAAGTCGAATCGAGCGCCTCGACAAGACAATTCCAATGAGCCCAAGATTGTTCAATTCCGACATCGTTAAGGCACTCAAATATCCATCACACATCATCTGATCAAGGGAAGCTCTCTGGACCGTCCGATCAAAATATTTCATATTCCTCTATTAATTGCACTCAAAACACTATAAATAGAGTCTCACACCTCACATGAGAAGGTGGAGGCTTAAGAGAGAACTTGAGGCTTTGAGAATGAGCTCAAGTCTAAGATCATCCTCGCCATCATCGATCTCCGTCAACCACAACTGACCGTCGACAACCACCGCTGACCTCCATCGACCACCGCCGGCCACCGTTGAGTCAACCACAACTGACCGTCGACAACCACCGCTGACCTCCATCGACCACCGCCGGCCACCGTTGATCGCCGTCGGCCACCGTTAGACTCCGTTGACCACCGCCGACCGTCATCGACTGTCGTCAGCCCTCGCTAACCTCCGTCGACCACCGCCGATCGTCATCGATTATCGTCAACTACCGTTGATCACCGTCGACCTCCGTCAACCACCGCTGACTAGAAGTCGTCAATCGACGTTATAACTTGGAAAGCTAGTAACCTTTTCCCACCTACGGCACAAGAGGAATCTGTAATCATCAACTTATAGTGAATTTTTACAATTGGGCCAGGCCCCGTGGTTTTTCCCCTTTATGGGTTTTCCATGTAAAAAATTTTGGTGTTATCACGCTTGATTCATTTTCATCTGAGTGTGTGTTGAATCCTCGCGCAACGCTAAGACGATAATTCATTACTCTACCGCCACAAATTTTCTAGCACGCATTAGTTTGGTGCTGTCTGTGGGAAGTTTCAATCTCATAACTAAAGTATTTACGTAGTCTACTACATGGCACCAGACACAATGTTCGTGACAATGGAGCATCCCGCTCCAACACCCATCATTCCAGGGAGCAGTCACAAAGCCAAGGGCGGCATGCTTCTTCATCTTCCCGCCCTAGAAGACGTTATCCTGCCAACGAAGGTTTTTCAAGTCCTTCTATAGAGGATTGAATGCGTAGAATGGAGGAGTCTCAATTAGAAATCTTACAGGTCCTACGTGGGGCTCAACAACCACTGCCTACCCCATTAACTCCACGTATGAGAAACATACTGCTCGGAGGAACTCGTACCGGCCCACCTGCTCAAGAAGGAACACATCCCCTATCTGGTCGTGATGCTGAACTCCTAGATAACGCAAATTCCACTCATTCATCTCGTGCAGCTCATCCGACATCACCACATCTTCCTACGATTTCAGATGATGTCATTCGTAATGAACTATGATGTCTCGTCCGGGAAGAGTTTCCTCTAAAGAAAAAGGATTGTTTCTACACTCACCGCAACATACATGAATCCTCTCCTTAGTGGATGTGGTCCTCTAACACCCCATCCCAATAGGCTTCAAGCTTCCAAACATCGATACTTATGAAGGGATAACCAACCCCTACGAACATATTGATCATTATCAAACTATCATGCACATTCAGCGTGTCTCAGATGCACTTTTGTGCCAGGTTTTCCTAGCTACTCTTAAAGGACAAGCTTGAACCTGGTTCTACTCTCTGCCATGGGGCACTATAAACACCTTTAATGAGCTTGTCAGACTGTTTGTGGAACAGTTCGTAGCAAACTGATGGATCATCAAGGATTCATCCCATCTCTTGGGAATTCGTCAAAGTGAAGGAGAATCATTAAAGAATTACTTTCGCAAGTTTTCTACTGAAGCATGGCACATCTCGAGAGTAGATCCAGAGTTACTAAGAGGAGTCTTCCTTTGGGGGCTCTGCCCTGGCCCTTTCTACTTATCATTGATGCGGGGGACGGAACATCCTTATGCTGACCTTGTTCACCGTGTTGAGGCACAAATCTCTGCAGATGAGGCCATCATTTTTCACAAGGAACAATTTGATCGATAGGGGGCAAGCACAAGAATAATACTAGGGATACCAATCAAATCTCACAACAAAAAAAGTTTAAACCACAAGGGAATCGTGAGCAACAATCAGAAAAAGAATACACGCCACTCAACACATTACATGTTAACATCTTAATGACAATCAAAGATGAAGAGGCTGTCAAGTGGCCAAAATTGTTAAAAAATCCAGATGGTGGAGATCAGTCTCAATATTGTCATTTACACCGTGCAAAAGGACATTCAACAAAAAACTGTTTTTAATTAAAGGAAAAAATTGAACGTATAATACGCCAAGGTAACCTAGGTCGCTACTTACAAGAATAATGTGAGGGGAACCAAAATAAAACTGTTGGAGTTATTGAATGAGAGTTATTGAATGAGAAGTATAACTCCAACTCATATTATCTGAGTAAAAGACTCGCTTATAAACTCTTAATTTTATTTTAACAAAATTTTTATGTTGCTTTAAAATATCATTTCAATGAAATTTTCTTATTTTGTCAAGAAAGATTTTTGTGTAGAAAGCCTCCTTGAGGATGAGAAGCTACCATACCCCTAAAAGTCAAGCCCAAGATGCAAGACTCAACGGGAAGATATGGTACTCCTAAAAATCAAGCCCAAGAGGCAAGACTCGATGAGAAGCTACTATACCCCTGGAAGATGAGCCCAAGAGGCAAGTCTCGATGAGAAGCTAGTTGTGAACAGGGTCCTCACTAGAAAGACTCCATGGGAGCAAGTGTTTGACAGTGTCTTCACTCAAAGACCTCAGAAGGCTACAAGCCTCAGAAGGCATAGGTACATCAAAGACCTCAGAAGGCTACAAGCCTCAAAAGAGACAGGTACACTCAAAGACCTCAGAAGGCTACAAGCCTCAGAAGACACACATACATCAAAGACCTTATAAGACTACAAGCCTCAGAAGACATAAGTGCATAAAAATTCCTTGGAATGCTACGAGTCTCAGAAGAAGTTTGCACAATTAGAAAGCCACAACAACCATGGAAGCAACAAAAAAATACATTGTTATCATCGACAATTGTCACATTAGAAGATTAAAAAGGCTACAAATACCAACATAACATGTACAAGAGCGATAATAAATCAGTTCATCTTCAATTAGAGTCGGTATCGCTTTCCTAAAATTCTAGTATTTTTGATGATCGTCAAGGAGTCTTCAGATATCGCCACCACATAGACATAAAAATTCCCTCCTCATGGTGAGGCGAGAAAACTATATCATTTCTACATCACTTTCAGAACGTGCCAGAGCAGCACGAAAATCTCTTCTAGAATATGCGACACTCCACCATAATGTGTCGCGTAGTCGCGACACCCCGCCACAAAGCGTCGCCGTGACACCCCGTCCGACGCTCCGCCGCAAAGTTTTGCCACAACACTTCACTGCAATGTTTCACTGCAACATTTCGTCGTAACTCTTCGCCGCAACGTTTGCCACAACACTTCACTGCAACTCTTCGCCGCAACTATTTGCCGCAACGTTTCACCGCAACGAGAAGGAAGATCCCGTTGCTTGCCTGCTACACAGCACGGGGACGACTTCCTTCTTTTGGGAAATCCCATATCACCTTCTAGACAGGGACAGGGACTCCACCTTTTTTTCTCCTCTCCTTGGCCTATTTATAGGCTGAAAAACCCACCCCCTCGTATTCATGATAAAATTAATTATAATCATAAAAAATGGTTATTTAAAGAAAAAACTTTTCATTTCATATTTCTTCAATTTTTGACCTTTTAAATTCTGTCTTTATGACCGATATTAATTAAATTTAAAATAACTGATAATTAAAATAAATTAATAAAAAAACTATTCACATTCTGTGATTTTATAAAAGTACATTTAAATGTCATTTTTTATTTAATAATTGCTGCTTCAGCTCCCCTTTAAAATCTGAAGTCAGTTTTGAATTCTTTTAATTAATTAAGAGCTTCTTAAGCTCTCCAAATTCGATTCAGATTCTAGACTCCCGGCCCGTTGGGTTTTGCTCGGCTCGCTGACCAAAGAAAAATAGGTTGAGATTTTCATACCTATTTTACACTGTTCTTGATGATATTTCACTTAAAAAAATGTATTTTTGATGTTTTATTGCATGTATGATGAATTATGGTCATTGGAGAAAAAAATTGCTAAAAGGAGTGAATTTGGAGCGAAAAGAACCAAAATGTGAAGATTTGAACTAGGGCGTTGACGACGAAACCAATGGCGTCGACGACGAGAATTTCACGAGACTCCAAATTAAATAATTTAGAAGGCCCACCGACGGCGAGATCGACGGTTATTTCCAAATGTGCATTGAATGTGGACGATTTTTGGAGGGATGCTTAGGCAACTCTTGGGAAAACACTTCTACATCTTTAAAGGAAGATTTTGGCCAAAAATCAAGGAGGTTCCGAGAGACTCCGGAAGAGTTGCAAGTGTTTGGAGAGTGTAGAGAGTTTACTTTAGGGTTAGATTGTAAGGAATTCTTTGAGAGATTGCAAGAGTGGAGGGAAAGTGAGAGATTTCTTCTTCCTTACCGCTTCGGAGAAGAATTTTGTGTGCTGTAAAGAAAGGAAGAGATTCAGAGGAACTTTGAGGAGTTTGTTTGGGGAGGAATTATAGATAAGTGTTATTTACTTATTGTAGTTTGTATGACTTTATTTTTATATATGAATTCCGAGTTTTGTTGTGTCTTCCCCATAAGTTCTGAATAGTTTTCTCTATATTCTCATTGTCTCGAGATTTGTGAAATGGTGATTTAAATTGGTTGAGCCATGAAAATGTTAAAGAAGTTGTGATGATCTTTTCACTTCAATCTTAATTTACTTTCAATGTGGCCAATTGATTTGTTAAAATATGTTAATTTTTATAACTAAAGTGAAGATTACCTCCAAGATTCAGGGAGGTCAAAGCCCTTGGAAGTTGAGTGCAAATAAATAGGGAAATAAAATTATCGGGCGTAAAATTGGAGATTTTAGAGTGACAGACTAAAATCTCCAATTCGTTCCTATCGTTTGGGTGCTGAAGTGTAGATGTTAGCCCTCAGGCGAGGGGAACGTGGGAGCTCCGAAGTGAGAGCCAATATCCTCCCAGCCTAGCCGCAGATTCAGTAAATAAGTGTAGGTTAGTTAATATTCTTTATGCCTGGACCAAAGGGTAAATAATAAGTTTGCTATTATTTGGCATAATACAATTTGAACTGATTCTATTTATCCATTCACTATAATTGCTTGACAAGGAGAATGATGCTTTCTTATATATTGCATATCACATTAGAAACTTTATTAGTATAATTAGTTATTTAAGAGTTATCAAAATTACATATTTATTTCAATTGCCTATTAGTGACAGATAAGCAATTTGAATTACATTGTTGTGATTAAATTTTGATTTTCTAAAATTTTAGTTCGTAGTTCTAATATTACTCCCTGTGGGATCGATATCTAGGACTCCATTAGAGCCCTGTAGTACTTGAGCGATACATATACTTGCGTTGATAAGTGTGACTTTACAATTATTGAATATTTTACTATGTGATACGTATAGGTCTTAGTCCATAATTCTAAACTACTCCCTGTGGGATTGATATCTAGGACTCCATTAGAGCCCTATATTACTTGAGCGATATGTATAATTGTGTTGACAAATTTGACTTTAACATTATTGAATATTATATATATATACATCTTTATTAAATCAAACATATTAAGTGTGACTTTACACTCTATTAGAGCCCTATATTACTTGAGTGATACGTATACTTGCGTTGATAAGTGTGACTTTACAATTATTAAATATTTTATACATCCATCTTTATCGAATCTATACGTTGATAAGTGTGACTTTACAATTATTGAATATTTATTAAGTCCATATTTATCTTGTATTTTTAATTTGACTTTAACATTATTGAATATTATATCTATACATCTTTATAATCATATATATATATATATGATTTTGCACAATTATTGAATATTTTATACACATCTTTATCAAATCTATAACTGTTATCAAGTTTTTGGCGACATTATTGAATATTTTATATATACATCCTATACGTATACTTGCGTTGATAAGTGTGACTTTACAATTATTGAATATTTATTACGTCCATATTGCGATATGTATACTTGCGTTGATAAGTGTGACTTTACAATTATTGAATATTTATTATGTCCATATTTATCGTATACTTGCATTGATAAGTGTGACTTTACCATTATTGAATATTTTATATATACATCTTTATCGAATCTATAATTGTTATTAAGTTTTTGGTGCAGTTGCTGAGGAATTAAATCTTTTAGCAGCATTATAACCGTTATTAAGTTTTTGGTGTCATTACTGAGGAATTAAATCTTCCAGCAGCAATATTAAATACTTGTATTTTTAAGCATATATAAAGTCACTGTCAAGTTTTTGGCGCCGTTGCCTGGGAATTAATTTCTAGCAGCAGTATTAAATACTTGTATTTTTAAGTATATATAAAGTCACTGTCAAGTTTTTGGTGTCGTTGCCCGGGGAGTAAACAAGAATCATAATTAGAGTAACAGACAAATTAAGACTATTAGAAAATTTTTACTGGAATTGCAACTTATTTTCATATTTACTTAACTTTTTTTCTGTGCACTGATTTCAATTGTATGCGTAAATTTGGACCTAAAAATTTTATACCCTACGATTCAGAATTAAAACACACTGTTAGAAAAATTGAAAGACAGAGAAGAGAACCTAGAAATTCTAACACAATGGAAAACAACATGAACAATCAAGGAATAGAAAATGAACACCAACCTAGACCCCTACAAGATTATGAAAATCCTACAACAGATGAAATTCACTTATCTATCCAAAATCCTGATGTAGCTGCCAATTCATTTGAGCTTAAACCTGCTATTATATAAATGGTACAAAATAATCAATTTGGAGGTACACCAAATGAAGATCCTAATTTACACCTCGCTAGTTTTTTAGAACTGGATACCTTTAAATATGACAGAGTTTCAAACGATGTTGTTAGACTTAGAATTTTTCCTTTTTCACCAGTTTGGAGGTACACCAAATGAAGATCCTAACTTACACCTCGCTAGTTTTTTAGAACTATGTGCCTTTAAATATGAACACCAAATGAAGATCTTAATTTACACCTCGCTAGTTTTTTAGAACTATGTGCTACTTTTAAATATGACAGAGTTTCGAACTACACCTCGCTAGTTTTTTAGAACTATGTGCTACTTTTAAATATGACAGAGTCTCAAACGATTTGTTAGACTTAGACTTTTTTCTTTTTCACTTAGGGATAAGGCTAAGATGTGGTTAAATTCGTACACCTAGATCTATTAGAACTTGGGGAGAACTTTCACAGAAATTTCTATTCAAATATTTCCCTCCATCTACCTGGATCTATTAGAACTTGGGGAGAACTGTCACAGAAATTTCTATCCAAATATTTCCCTCAACAGGATCTATTAGAACTTGGGGAGAACTTTCACAGAAATTTCTATCCAAATATTTCCCTCCATCCTGGATCTATTAGAACTTGGGGAGAACTGTCACAGAAATTTCTATCCAAATATTTCCCTCTATCTAGGATCTATTAGAACTTGGGGCGAACTTTCACAGAAATTTCTATCCAAATATTTCCCTCCATCAGGAGAACTTTCATAGAAATTTCTATCCAAATATTTCCCTCCATCTTTTTCACTGAGGGATAAGGCTAAGATGTGGTTAAACTTGTTAGCACCTGGATCTATTAGAAGAACTTTCATAGAAATTTCTATCTAAATATTTTCCTCCATCCAAAACTGCTAAAGTTAGCAATGACATTACATCACTTTGTCAGATTGATGGAGAGTCAATATATGAAGCTTGGGAGAGATTTAAAGATCTTCTTAGGCATAACATCATTTTGTCAAATTGATGGAGAGTCAATATACGAAGGTTAGGAGAGATTTAAAGATCTTCTTAGGAAGTCCTCATCATTCGTTACCAGCTTTGTTGATAATTCAAACTTTTTATAATGGATTAGTGGGATCACTTAGATCGATTATAGATGATGGTGTCAAAATATTTTGATGAGACTTTTTCGTTAATGGAAGAGATTTCTACCAACAATTTTCAATGACCCTCTGAAAGGGTAAATCCTAAAAAAGTAGCTAGTATCTATGATTCTGATGCAATATCTTTGTTAGCTTCGCAGATTGCTGCAATATCAAAGAAATTAGAACATTATGGGATGAATTATTCTCCAACATCTACTATGATGGAAGAGAATTTATCTGGGCAGTTTGTGGACGTTCAACCTTCGTATGAGACTTTAAATGCTATCAATAGACCCAACAATCCTTATTCGAACTATTTATTTAACATTCATATGAAACCTTAAATGCTATTAATAGACCCAACAACCCATATTCAAACTATTATTAATCTTTAAGTTGGAAGATCATCCAAATTTTAATTGGAATAACAATTCTTCTACAAATCAACAATGGGAAAGTTGGAAGAATCATCCAAATTTTAGTTGGAATAAAAATTCTGATACAAATCAACAATGAGGGAACAACCCAGTGAACCCATTAGAAAATTCATCCAACCTAGAAAATGTTAATTATAGACCTTCTTATCCTCCAGGATTTAACAGTAACTCTCAATTTAAGGAAAAGAAGTTGTCTATGGAAGATATGATATTAAACATGGGTCAACAGTTGTAGAATCAAGGAAATCAATTACAAATTCAAGGAAATCAATTACAAAATCAAGGAACTGCCATTGAAAACCAATTGGGACATATCGCTACTGCGCTTAGTAACCGAACATTAGGAACTTTTTCTTAGAATCAAGGAAATCAATTACAAATTCAAGGAAATCAATTACAAAATCAAGGAGCTGCTATTAAGAATATTACAATTAGGGCATATCACTACTGTGCTTAGTAACCGAACATTAGGAACTTTTCCTAGTACTGTGAAATTAGGGCATATTGCTACTGCGCTTAGTAACCAAACATTAGGAACTTTTCCTAGTACTGTGGAATCAAATCTTAAAGATCAAGGAAAAGAACAAATAAAAGTGATAGAGTTACGAAGTGGAAAAGAATTGTAAACAAGAGTACAGAAAGAAAAGGAAACTAAAAAGAGAAAGTGGATACAGAAAAAGAAAAGGATCATGAATACCCAGATTTAGAATATCCACTTACACCAATGAAAATTACTGTGGAGAAACCTCCACCACCGTTTCCTCAAAGATTGAAGCAACACAAAAAAAAAAAACAATTTTCTATGTTTTTAGAAATTCTTAAGAAACTAACAGTAAATATTCCCTTCGTAGAAGCATTAGAGCAAATGCCCAATTATGTGAAATTTATGAAAAATATTCTAAACAAGAAAAGGAAGTTCATTGATAATGAAACTGTTGCACTTAGCGAAGAGTGTAGTCAATTATTTAGAAAAAGCTTCCTGAAAAATTAAAATATCCTGGTAGTTTCACTATACCGTGTGCTATCGGTGAAAGATTTTATGGAAGAGCTTTATGTGATTATAGTTTCACTATACCGTGTGCTATCGGTGAAAAATTCTATGGAAGAGCTTTATGTGATTTGGGATCCTGGAAGTTTCACTATACCGTGTGCTATCGGTGAAAAATTCTATGGAAGAGCTTTATGTGATTTGGGAGTCAGCATTAATCTTATGCCTCTAATTTTCAAAAGATTAGGATGTCTCACATACCTGAATTAGCTAATTGTTCAGTTACATATCCTAAGGGAGTTATAGAAGATGTGTTAGTAAAAGTTGATAAATTTGTATTTCCTATGGATTTCATTGCTTTAGATATGGAGGAAGATAAAGAAATACCTATCATTTTAGAGTGAATTTCATTATTTTAGATATGGAGGAAAATAAAGAAGTACATATCATTTTAGGGAGACCATTTTTAGCTGCTAGAAAAGCTATGATAGATGTTCAAAAAGGAGAATTGGCTATGAAAGTTAACGACCAAGAAGTGACATTTAACATTGCAAAATCTATGAAATATCCAGCTGTTGAAAGAGATAATGAATGTTTCGCTTGTAAATTAGTGAACATCTATTGAATGAGCATTTTAACGAAAATTTTCAAGAAAAAGAACAATTTGAAGATAGTGATGAAGTTATTTTGGACAAAATAAAAAATGAAGAATTAGATTATGTTCAAGGAAGATTTGAGATGCTGGATATTATAGAAAATGCTGATAAAAATCAAGTTCCGTCAATTATAAAACCACCTGAACTAGAGTTGAAAATATTTTCTAACCACTTGAAGTATGTGTTTCTAGGAGACTCATCTATACTACCTGTTATTATATCTTCAGAATTAAATGATTTGCAAGAGAAAAGACTTTTAGATACATTAAAAAGATATAAGAAAGCTTTTGGTTGGACCTTAGCTGATATTCAAATGCTGTTAGATACATTGAAAAGATATAAGAAAGCTTTTGGTTGGACCTTAGCTGATATTAAGGAATCAGTCCTTCATTAAAAAGATATAAGAGAGCTTTTGGTTGGACCTTAGCAGATATTAAAGGAATCAGTCCTTCGATTTGTATACAGAATTGTACTAGATGAATAATATAAACCAAGAGTTGATCCACAAAGGAGATTAAACCCAGTGATGAAAGAAGTATTTAAGAAGGAAATTTTGAAATGGTTGGACAATGGAATTATATATCATATTTCAGATAGTGTTTGGGTAAGTCCAATTCATTGTGCTTCTAAGAAAGAAGGAGTGACTGTTGAAACAAAAGAGATTAATGAATTAATACCTATTAGACAAGTTACTAGGTGACGTATTTGCATTGATTATTGAAAATTAAACTTTGCCACTAGGAAAGATCACTTCCATTTACCATTTTTAGACGAAATAGTAGATAGACTTGCTGGGCACAAATATTTTTGTTTTTTAGATGGATATACCGGTTACTCAAATTTCTATTGCTCCTGATGATCAAGAAAAGACAACATTTACTAGTCCTTTTGGAACTTTTGCGTTTAGAACAATGCCTTTTTATTGCTATTGAGGATCAAGAAAAGACAACATTTACTAGTCCTTTTGAAACTTTTGCTTTTTGAAGAATGCCTAATTATGTAATGCACCTGCAACATTCCAAAGATGTATGATGTCCATATTTAGTAAGTTAATCAATGCAACTGCAACATTCCAGAGATGTATGATGTCTATATTTAGTAAGTTAATTGATGATGGAATGGAAATATTTATGGATGATTTCTTTGTATTTGGAATATCATTTGACGCATGCTTAAATTATCTTGAAAAAGTTTTGGAGTTATGTGAAAGAACTAATGTTTCTCTGTATTTGGAACATCATTTGATGCATGCTTAAATTATCTTGAAAAAGTTTTAGAGTCTTTCTATATTTGGAACATCATTTGATGCATGCTTAAATTATCTTGAAAAGATTTTGGAGTTATGCGAAAGGACTAATTTAGTTCTAAATTGGGAGAAATGTCAATTTATGGTTGCAAGGAGGAATTGTTTTAGGGCATAAAATTTCAATAAATTGTATGGAAGTAGACCATGCAAAAATTTAATTTATACCTAAACTAACACCTCCTACTAATGTAAGAGAGGTTAGGAGCTTTCTTGGACATGTTGGTTTTTACAAATGTTTTATTAAAGATTTTTTAAAAATTACTAAACCTCTATGCCAACTTTTAGAAAAGGACAAAAAATTTGAATTTACTGAAAACTGTTTAAATGCCTTTGAGTTATTAAAGAAAAAATTAATCACAGCCCCTATTATAGTTTCACCTAACTGGGAGAAACCATTTGAACTGATGTGTGATGCTAGTGATTATGCTATTGGAGCTGTTCTTGGACAAAGGTATGAAAAGATTTTTAAAGTTATATACTACGCTAGTAAAACCCTTAATGATGCTCAAATTAATTATACTGTTACTGAAAAAGAGTTACTGACTATTGTGTATGCCTTAGTTAAATTTAGATCTTATTTAATTGGAACTAAATGTGTTGTGTACAATGATCACTCTACTATTAAATATCTAATGCAAAAGAAGGATGCCAAACCAAGGTTCATTAGATGGATACTTTTGATGCAAGAATTTGATCTTGTGGTTATTGATAGAAAGGTAACTAATAATCAAATTGCTGATCATTTTTCGAGATTAGAAAATCATGAATTATCTGACACCGACAATGAAATTAGAGACAGTTTCCCTGATGAATAAATTTATAATATTAATGAGTAGAAAATACCATGGTATGCTGATATTGTTAATTATATTGTAAGTGATATTTTGCCACCTATGCTGACATTGCAACAACAAAGAAAATTCATTCATGATGCGAAAGCATATTTTATGGATGAGCCTTATTTATATAAACAATGTAAGGATCTTATTATGAGAAGTTGTGTACCTTATGAAGAAACTGATCTAATCATTCAGAAATGTCATGATTCTGAATT
>JXCR01147367.1:300578-312469 GCA_002079205.1 Phalaenopsis hybrid cultivar
AAAGTTATGGCATGATCGGAAGATTAACTAGAAGAACTTTGAATCAGGACAAGAAGTTTTACTTTATAATACAAGGATGAAGTTATTCCCTGGGAAATTGAAGTCTCGTTGGTAAGGACCCTTTACTGTGACTTAAGTTTATACTTACAAAGCTATTGAAATTGAAGATCAAAATACTGGAAATAGATTTAAAGTAAATGGACACAGATTAAAATTGTATTTTGACGGTAAAAGACCAAATTTTAAAGAGGTTTTAATGATCAGTCAACCTGAATACTACATGAATAGGTCGGGCTGACAACGTTAAACCAAACGATTTATGGGAGGCAACCCATAATTATCTTTATTTTCATTATAATTATACTAGTTTTATTTGAAATTATCGTTAGTTCATATTAGTGCGGTTTTTGGCGGTTTTAGGCAGGAGTTACTTCTTTTAAACTTAAAAATTCGATTCCTAAGTTCATATTTCCCCAAAAATAAAGTGAAACTCCACCAAATTCATCCCCATGACGTCCAATTCCCCTGAAAACCATAGAATGCGAGTGTTCAACTTGAGAAAGTTCATTAGTGCGGAAACGCAGCGAATCTTCAACAAGGTACTGACAAAGAAGAGATTAATCAAGGAACGAGGATTTGTAAATCGAAGATTGAGTAATCCATCGACGGTAGTTGAAGAGGTGATTGTGCACGAAGATGGGAAGTGTTGTGCTACAATACAACCGCCATAGTTGTTTCCGTGGTGAAGGAATTTTATTCTAATTTGCATGGAATCAACCAGGGAGTCGTCTATGTGCGAGGTAGATGGATAACTTTTACTCCTGCATGGATCAATGAATTATATATGATTGAGAACGTTCTTGTCTGCCATTATTCAAACTTCGTCCCGACAAGAAACCTGATGAATGAAAATTACCAATATTTAATAGATGAAACTGAAGACTGGGAAATGAGAGAAAACGAGTACGTTAGTTTTTCTGCGACACTGCTAAATCTCGTTTCAAACCACTGACACTTCTTCATTTCTGCAAAATGACCAGAGAAAACTATGTTGAGATATTTATACTTATTTTATACTATTTTTGATGATATTGCACTTTAAACAAAGGTATTTTTTATGTTTTGTTTCAGGAATGATGAAATAGGGTCATTGGAGCAAAAAGATGCAAAAAGGAGCGAATTTGGAGCGAAAAGAGCCAAAATGTGAAGAATTGAACTAGGGCGCCAAGGGTGCCATCTACCCCACCGACGGCGAGATTTTTCCGAAACTCCAGAATTAATTCATTAAGAAGGTCTACCGACGGCACCCTCGAGGCCGCTGACGGCGAGCTCGGCGTTTATGACCAATCAGGCTGTGGATAAGGACAAACTTTGAAGGGATGCTTAGGCAACTCTTCGGAAAACTCATTCACAACTTTGAAAGAAGATTTTGGCCAAAAATTGAAAGGGAGCGAGAAGACTCTAGAGTTCCTGAAGGTTAGAAAGGTTCTATTAGTGTTTGTTAGAGTGTAAAAATTGTGAGGAATTCATCGAGAGATTGTAAGAGTGGAGGGAAAGTGAGAGATTTCTTCCTCCATGCTTCTTCGAAGAGGAATTCTGTGTGTTGTAAAGAAAGGAAGAGATTTAAAGGAATTGCGAGGAGTTTTCTTGGGGAGAAATTAGATATAAGTTTATTTATTGTTGTAGTTTGTATGACTTTGATTTTATATATGAATTCCGAGTTTTGTTGTGTTTTCCTCAAAAGATCTGTGTAGTATTCTCTGTTCTTCTCCTTGTCGTGAGATTTGTGAAATGGTGATTTGTATTGGTGGAGCCATGAAAATGTTTAAGAAATTGTGATGTTCTTTTCACTTCGATCTTAATTTACTTTCAATCTGGCCAATTGATTTGTTAAAATATGTTAAGTTTTACAACTAAAATGAAGATTACATCCAAGATTCAGGGAGGTCAAAGCCCTTGGAAGTTGGGTGCAAATAAATAGGGAAATAAAATTATCGGGCGTAGAATTAGAAATTTTAGAGTTACCGACTAAAATCCCCAATTTAGTCCTATCGTTTGGGTGCTAAAGTGTAGATGTTAGCCCTCAGGCGAGGGGAACGTGGGAGCTCCAAAGTGAGAGCCAGTATTGACCAAAGGAAAATATGTTGAGATTTTTGATACCTATTTTATACTATTTTTAATGATATTGCACTTTAAACAAAGGTTTTTTTGATATTTTGTTACAGGAATGATGAATTAGGGTCATTTGAGCAAAAAGATACAAAAAAGAGCAAATTTAGAGCGAAAATGACCAAAATGCGATAATTTGAACTAGGCCGCCGACGTCGCCCTTGACCCCGCTGACGACGAGTTTTTACCGAGACTACAAGACAAAATTTTCAAAAGCCCGCTGTCGGCGAGATCAACGGTTATGCCTACTCAAGCTTTGGATAAAGCCAAATTTTGAAGGGATGCCTAGGCAACTCTTGGGAAAGCTCATCCACAACTTTAAAAGAATATTTTGGCCAAAAATTAAGAGGTCCTGGAGAGCCTGGAAGGTCCTGGATGTTAGAAAGGCCCTAGAGGTTAGAGAGGTTCTATTAGTGTGTAACAAATGTGAGGATTTCTTCAAGAAATTGTAAGAGTGGAAGGAAAGTGAGAGATTTCTTCCTCCTTGCTACTTCGAAGAGAAATTCGTTGTGCTGTAAAGAAAGGAAGAGATTCAGAGGAACTTTGAGGAGTGTTCTTGGGGATAATTTAAAGATAAGTTATTTACTTGTTGTAGTTTGTATGACTTTAATTTTATTTATGAATTCTGAGTTTTGTTGTGGGGGAGAAATTTAGAGATAAGTTATTTATTTGTTATAGTTTGTATGACTTTGATTTTATATATGAATTCCGAGTTTTGTTGTGCTTTCCCCATGAGTTCTGAGTAGTTTTCTCTGTATTTCTCCTTATCTCAAGATTTATGAAATGTTGATTTGAATTGGTGAAACCATGAAAATGCTTAAGAATTTATAATGATCTTTCACTTTGATCTTAATTTACTTTCAATCTGGCCAATTGATTTGTTAAGATATGTTGAGTTTTACAACTAAAGTGAAGATTACATCCAAGATTCAGGGAGGTGAAAGCCCTCGTTGGGTGCAAAATAAATAGGGAAATATTATTCTCGGGCGTAGAATTGGAGATTTTTGAGTGATAGACTAAAATCCCCAATTTGGTCCTATTGTTTGGGTGCTGAAGTGTAGATGTTAGCCCTCAGGTGAGGGGAACGTGGGAGCAGTCATATCGTTTGGGTGCTGAAGTGTAGATGTTAGCCCTCAGGCGAGGGGAACGTGGGAGCTCAATTCAATCCTATCGTTTGGGTGTTGAAGTGTAGATGTTAGCCCTCAGGCGAGGGGAACGTGGGAGCTCGAAAGTAAGAGCCGGTATTCTCCCAGCCTAGCCGCAGATTCAGTAAACAAGCGTAGGATTAGTCAATGTTCTTTATGTTTGGGTGTTGATGTGTAGATGTTAGCCCTCAGGTGAGGGGAACGTGGGAGCTCCAAAGTGTCCGGTATCCTCCCAGCCTAGCTGTAGATTCAGTAACCAAGCATAGGATTAGTCAATGTTCTTTATTCGGTATCCTCCCAGCCTAGCCGCAGAATCAGCCAAACATAGGATTAGTCAATGTTTTTTAAGGTATCCTTCCAGCCTAGCCATAGAATCAGTAACCAAGCATAGGATTAGTCAATGTTCTTTAAGTATCCTTTCAACCTAGCCGCAGGTTCAGTAAACAGGCATGGGATTAGTCAATGTTCTGTATGCCTGGACCAAAGGGTAAAGAATAGGTATGCTCTTATTTGACACAATATAAATTGAACTAATTCATTTTATCCATTCACTATAATTTTTTTACAAAGAGAATGATGCTTCTTATATATTGAATATCATAATTAAACCCTACTTTATATCATTAGTTATTTATTAGTTATGAATTATCTATTTATTTCATTAAACCTTCATTAGTATCATTAGTTATTTAATAGTTATTAAAATTACCTATTTATTTCAATTGTCTATTACTTTATATCATTAGTTATTTTTAGTTATTAAAATTATCTATTTATTTCAATTGCCTATTAGTGAAGATAAGCAAATTGAACGTCGTTGTTGTGATTAAAGTATTGCTTTTCTAAGGTCTTAGTCCGTACTCCCTGTGGAATCGATATCTAGGACTCCATTAGAGCCCTATATTACTTGAGCGATACATATGGATCAATATCTAGGACTCCATTAGAGCCCTGTATTAGTTGAGCGATACGTATACTTGCATTGACAAATTTGACTTTAACATTATTGAATATTATATTTATCTTAATCAAATTAGACACATTTGTAAAGTCATGATCAAGTCTTTGAACGTCATTGCTGGAAATTAAATCTTCTAATAGCGCCATTAAATTCTTGTATTTGTCGAATTACAAAAAATTTTGATTAAGTCCTTTGACATCGTTGCTGGAAATTAAATCTTCTAGTAGCGCCATCAAATTCTTGTATTTGTTGATTTACAAAACGTTGGTTAAGTTTTTGGCACCGTTACCAGCGAGTGAGTGAGTAAAATTACAATCAGAGTAACGGACAAATTAGGATTATTAGAAAATTTTTATTTAAATTGCAACTTATTTTTATTTTTATATTTAGTTAATTATATTACTGAGTACTGATATCAAATTATATGCGTAAATTTAGACCTGAAAATCTTATACCCTACGATTCAGAATTAGAACGCACTGTTAGANGGAAGTTGGGTGCAAATAAATAGGGAAATAAAATTATTGTGAGTAGAATTGGAGATCTTAGAGTGACAGACTAAAATCCCCAATTTGGTTTTATTGATTGGGTACTGAAGTGTAAATGTTAGCCCTCAGGCGAGGGGAACGTGGGAGCTTCAAAGTGAGAGTGGATATCCTCCCAACCAAGCCACAAATTCAGTAAACAAGCGTAGGATTAGTCAATGTTCTTTATGCCTGGACCAACGGGTAAAGAATAAGTATGCTTTTATTTGACACAATATAATTTGAACTGATTCACTTTATGCATTGACTATAATTACTTGACAAGGAGAATGACACTTTCTTATATATTGAATATCACATTCAAATGTTCATTAGTATAATTAGTTATTTAATAGTTATTAAAATTATATATTTATTTCAATTTCCTATTAATGACAGANTAGCACAAGAGTGAGAGCCGATATCCTCCCAGCCTAGCCACAGATTCAGTAAACAAGCATAAGATTAGTTAATGTTCTTTATGCCTGGACCAAAGGGTAAAGAATAGGTATGCTCCTATTTGGCGTATAATTTAAACTGATTCACTTTATCTATTCATTATAATTTCTTGACAAGGAGAATGATGCTTTCTTATATATTGAATATCACATTAAAAACTTCACATAATTAGTTATTTAAGAGTTATTAAGAATTACATATTGATTTCAATTTCTTATTAGTGACAGATAAATAATTTGAATTCCATTGTTGCGATTGAATATTGCTTTTCTAAAATCTTAGTTCGTAGTTCTAATATTACTCCTAGTGGGATCGATATCTAGGACTCCATTAGAGCCCTATATTACTTGAGCGATATGTATACTTGCATTGATACGTATACAAACATTGATAAGTGTGACTTTACAAATATATTATACATCCATCTTTATCGAATCTACAACTGTTATTAAGTTTTGGTACAATTGCTGAGGAATTAAATCTTTTAGCAGCAATATTAATTACTAATATTTTTAAGCATATATAAAGTCGCTGTCACTAGCCATGACCTTGAGCCCAATTGATTGATGAACATTGTGTAGAAGATTGTAATGAAGATTTTTGGTNCTCTCCCTTCGTCAATGCAAAGGCTCAAATCAAGATTTACTTCAGTATTTAAAGGAAAGAAGTATATACAAGATCAAGTTTTTGAGAGTCCAAAAGGAGAAATTGAATGAGTTATTGCCGAGCAGAGGTGGGAAAACTTTGGTTACACCACCAATAAAGCTGATGCAAATGGCGTGAAAGAGTTCTATGCCAACGTAATCTATTCTGAAGATGGAATCATTCAAGTGCGGGGATTTCCTGTTGAGTTTAATGCCGCCCGCATCAACACCTTTTACGAAGTTCCAGACTCTTATAGTTGTCATTATGAATCCTTTAGTATAATGGAAGCCCCCCTGAATGATCAGATCAACTTTCTCAGTGATGGGAACGGAACGTGGAAGATTAAACAACGAGAATGGGTAAATTTTTCTGCTTCCATGCTTAATGCCAACTCTAAGGCATGACACTATTTTATTTCTTCTGCTCTGTTACCGACTTATCACCATAGTGAGGTAACTAGAGATAGAGTTATTTTGAATTTTTTTATTCAGAATAATAGAACTATAAATGTGGGGAGAATTATTTGTACGAATATATTGACTACGGCAAGGAGTGAGACAAGTGGAGGTCTAGGACATCCTAGCCTTATTTATACTTTGCCAACTTTATGGAGTGGAAACTAGAGATGAAGAAGTATGAATCCCATAAGAAATGGATGAAACCCATTAGTAAGGCTAACTTATAAACTTATGAATCCCATAAGAAATGGAGAACAGTAAGTAGGAGTCAAGAGCCTTCTACTAGTAGAGAAGTCCCCTCTACAAGTTATGACCTTCCACCTTCTAGTTACCCTACCCTAACTAACTTGATGAATGAGTTGACCTTACAACGAAAGAGTATAGAATCAATAAATAAAAGGATTGGAGGTTTAAAATGTCGATATGATTATGATAGTGAGTACTTTCAGAGGCATTCAAATTTCAAGGTAGCTTATTTGACACTATAGAGGTCAGGTTGATGTTATTTTCCCTAAGTGCCCCCGATATACTCAGTATCGGCTCGATCCACCTACAGATCAAGGAGATGAAGACATAGTTTGGGATTTTGATATTTGAATGTAATCGATGTACTTGTATTTGTACTTTTATTTCTGTGATCTTTTGTAAAATAAATTGATGTTTATGTGCATTTGGACTTTCATTTCTATTATTATGTTGTACTTGGATGATTTATAATTTTTGTTATAAAGTTAGTGTTATAGTTAAATTTGTATGTGTAGTATAATAGATGTTGAGTAGCATTTTGTAATATAATGTGATTTTTATTTCACATTTTAATTGTAATTATTTCGTGTAGTATTGTGGTTGTGTTAGGAAAGATTATGCTTGTTTAATGTTTTAGTTTTATACTTATTTCAAAATTTTATTACCCAAAAGTTTCTCTAATGAATTATATGTATAGAAAGCTCCTAATGCTACAGACTAGGTGAAGTAGAAATTTTAAGAAGGCCTACAAAAATTTCAGAATGATAAAAATACCTAAAATACTCAGTTATGATTTATATTTAGAGTTTTTCTTTCCACCAGTATCATTGTATATTGAAAAATTTAAGTTTGGGAGAGGGAAGAAAAAGATTAACTATGAGATGTCCTCTATTTAATTATTTTTAAAAATTATGTATATGATTTTATGTAGTGAATTTAATTCACGTAACTATATTTTGTAGCTATTTAAATATGATGGAAGATTTAAATAAATATTTTTGTAATGAAAATTAATTTTGTAACTTAAGATGTTTAGTATAAGAGAATAAGATTTATAATTAACTATTTAAAGTAAGGGAAACTATATTTTGAAGTATTAAGAATCTAGAAATTCATTTAAGAAAAAAAAGATTGGGGTTCAATGATGTAAAAACCCTGAAATATTTATAAGGTAAAAGAATGTTTTGAGTTTCAAATTTAGGGAAAGAAAGGTGATGTTCAACATCATTAAAGGCTATCCAGATATAGTAATCCTCACTTGAAAAAGGAAAAAGAAACGATTGACAACAATCCTTGAAAAGAAAAGAAAAATATATAGGATTGAAAGCAATCCAAATGAAAAAAGAGAAAAGAAAGAAACTGAAATGAAAAGAAAAAATATATAGGATTGAAAACAATCCAAATGAAAAAAGAGAAAAGAAAGAAAAAAAAAAAGAAAAATATATAGGATTGAAAGCAATCCAAATGAAAAAGAGAAAAGAAAGAAAAAAAAAATATGAAAGTGAGGAGAAGCTCGAGAATATGTCTAATAAAAAATTGGCTTCACTGGACCTACCTAAAGGGAAAACTTAAATACATTCCTGAACTTATATTTAGATCTTTTACTAGTAGAGTTCTCATGAAGTTCCTATCTCTTGAATATTCTAAGTGACTTAATATTCTTAATAAAGATTTCATGAAATTCTTATCTTTTGGATATTCTAAGTGACTTAATATTACAATTGTTCCCATAAATTTCCTATCATCTAAATATTCTAAGAGACTTAATATTGCAACATATAGTCATTCTTGAAATGGATAGAAGACTAGAACTCTTAAACTTGATGACTAGATAATCTTGTGGCTACAGAGTTAATTCAATTACTTGAATTTTTTTTGAAAATCTCACTATGATATTTATCTAAATCAAACTTATAGTATTTCTGAGTTAAAACTTTACTACAAAAGATCATAACTTTTATGTAGTGCTAAAATTATTTGAGGACAAGTAATATTTAAGTTTAGGGGATTTTGACCAGAGGAAAATATGTTGAGATTCTCAAACCTATTTTATACTGTTCTTGATGATATTGCACTTTAAAGAAAGGTATTTTTGATATTTTTTTGCAGGAAAGATAAAATATGGTCATTGAAGCAAAAAGATGTGAAAAGAAGCGGATTTGGAGCAAAAAGAGCTAAAATTTGAAGAATTGAACTAGGGCGCTGGCGGCGCCATCGACCCACCGACAGTGAGATTTTCCCAAGAGCCTAGAATTAATTCATTAAGAAGGTCCGCCGATGACGCCCTCGAGGCTGCCGACGACGAGCTCGGCGGTTATGTCCAACTAGGCTTTGGATGAGGACAAATTTTGAAGGGATGCTTAGGCAACTCTTGGGAAAGCTTATCCACAACTTTAAAAGAAGATTTTGACCAAAAATTTAGAAGATGCTAGAGGTCTTGGAGGTTAGAGAGGTTCCATTAGTGTATAAAGAATTTACTAGAATGTCAAAAGTGTGAGGAATTCTTCAAGAGATTGTTAGAGTGGAGGGAAAGTGAGAGATTTCTTTCTCCTTGCCGCTTTGAAGAGGAATTCTATGTGCTGTAAAGAAAGGAAGAGATTCAGTGGAACTTCGACGAGTTTTCTCGGGGAGAAATTAGAGACAAGTTTATTTATTATTGTAGTTTGTATGACTTTGCTTTTATATATGAATTCCGAGTTTTGTTGTGTTTTTCTCATGAGATCTGAGTAGTTTTCTCTGTAAGATTTGTGAAATGGTGATTATGAGATCTGAGTAGTTTTCTCTGTCTTTCTCCTTGTCTTGAGATTTGTGAAATGGTGATTTCCCCATGAATTCTGAGTAGTTTTCTCTGTCTTTCTCCTTGTCTCGAGATTTGTGAAATGGTGATTTGAAGGGTGGAGCCATGAAAATGTTTAAGAAATTGTGATAGTATTTTTACTTTGATCTTAATTTACTTTCAATCCGGTCAATTGATTTGTTAAAATATGTTGAGTTTTACAACTAAAGTGAAGTTTACAACTAAAGGTCAAAGCCCTTGGAAGTTGGGTGCAAATAAACAGGGAAATAAAATTATCAGGCGTAGAATTGGAGATTTTAGAGTGACAGACTAAAATGCCCAATTCGGTCCTATCGTTTGGGTGCTGAAGTNTCAATTGGTCCTTGATTTGAGCCCAATTTTGATTTGGGTCAAAACCACCCCAATTTTGACCATATGACCTAATCTCACCAAATTGAACCCATAGCCTAGTCAATTGGCCTCAATCAGNCCTTTAGAAGTTGGGTGCAAATAAATAGGGAAATAATATTATCGGACATAGAATTGGAAATTTTAGAGTGACAGACTAAAATCCCCAATTCGGTTCTATCATTTGGGTGATGAAGTGTAGATGTTAGCTCTCAGGCGAGGGGAATGTGGGGGCTCCAAAGTGAGAGCCGGTATCCTCCCAGCCTAGCTGCAGATTTAGTAAACAAGCGTAGGATTAGTCAATGNCCTTGGAAGTTGGATGCAAATAAATAGGGAAATATTACCATCGGGCGTAGAATTGGAGATTTTAGAGTGAGAGACTAAAATCCCCAATTCGGTCCTCTCGTTTGGGTGCCGATGTGTAGATGTTAGCTCTCATGTGAGAGGAACGTGGGAGCTCCGAAGTGAGAGCCGGTATCCTCCCAGCTTAGCCGCAGAATCAGTAACCAAGCATAGGATTAGTCAATGTTCTTTATGCATGGACCAAAGGGTAAAGAATAGGAATGCTCCTATTTGGCACAATATAAACTGAACTAATTCATTTTATCCAGTTATTATAATTTTTTGACTAGGAGAATGATGCTTTTTTATATATTAAATATCGCAAAATTAAACCCTACTTTCTATCTTTAATTATTTATTAGTTATCCAAATTATCTACTTATTTCAATTTCCTATTAGTGATATATAAGCAAATTGAACGCCGTCGTTGTAGTTGAAGTATTACTTTTTATTTTGTATATTAGTGACAGATAAGCAAATTGAATGTCGTCGTTGTAGTTGAAGTATTACTTTTTATTAAGCCTTTAGTCCGTAGTATTCTATTTCTCCCCGTGGGATCAATAACTAGGACTCTATTAGAGCCCTATATTACTTGAGCGATACGTATACTTGCGTTGACAAATTTGACTTTANTTTATATATTAAATATCACATTTAAACCTTCATTAGTATCATTAGTTATTTCATAGCTATGAAAATTACATATTTATTTCAATTGCCTATTAGTGACAGATAATCAAATTGAACTTCGTTGTTGTGATTAAAGTATTGCTTTTCTAAAAAATTTAGTCCGCAGTTCTAAATTTACTCCCTATGGGATCGATATCTAGGACTCTATTAGAGCCCTATATTACTTGACCAATACGTATACTTGCGTTGATAAGTTTGAATTTACAATTATTGAATATTTATTACGTCCATACTTAACTTATACTTTTGATCATATATAAAGTCACCGGTCAAGTTTTTGGCGTCGTTGTCAGGGTGTGAGTGAGTAAGAAAAAAATCACAATTAGAGTAACAGACAAATTAGGATTATTAGAAAATTTTTACTTGAATTNAAGTCGCAGTCAAGATATTTGACACCGTTGCTGGAATTTAAATTTCTAGTAGCGTCATCAAATTCTTGTAATTGTTGATTTACAAAAAGAAAAAGGTCGGCCAGGTAGCATCAAATGAGAGCGCGCCGCGTGGAGCTTTGGTGCCGCCATAGGATGACGAGGCGTCGCGTGGATAAGTAGAAAAATAGGGCTTTTTCTATTTATTTAAACTCCCTTAACTTCAAAAGTCCATAAGTTTGTGTAGAAAAATCACAAAAATAAAATAAAAATACCCTCTTGCTCAGTGAGTAGAGGAGAATAATGTGGAAATATTCATGTGATGCATATTTTATTTTTAATTAATTAAACACTGATTTGGATTTTTTGATTCTCCATGCATGTAGACTTATNAAGTAGTTAAGAAGGAAATTTTGAAATAGTTAGACACTGGAATTATATATCCTATTTCAGATAGTGCATGGGTAAGTCAAATTCATTGTGTGCCGAAGAAAGGAGGAGTGACTGTTGAAACAAAAAAAAATAATGAATTAATACCTATCAGACAAGTCACTAGGTGGCGCATATGCATTGATTATAGANAACTTTTGCTCTTAGAATAATGTCTTTCAGATTATGTAATGCACCTGCAACATTCCAGAGATGTATGATGTCCATATTTAGTAAGTTAATTGACGATGGATTGGAAGTATTTATGGAT
>JXCR01147367.1:312511-330707 GCA_002079205.1 Phalaenopsis hybrid cultivar
GATTTCTCTGTATTTGGAACATCATTTGACACATGCTTAGAATAACTTGAAAGAGTTTTAGAGTTATGCGAAAGAAGTAATTTAGTTCTAAATTAAGAGAAATGTCAATTTATGGTTGTAGGAGGAATTGTGTTAGAGCATAAAATTTCGGAAGATGGTATGAAAACAGACCCTGAAAAAATCCAAGCTATATCTAAACTAACACCTCCTACTAATGCAAGAGAAGTTAGAAGTTTTCTTGGACATGTTGGTTTTTACAGGCGTTTTATTAAAGATTCCTTAAAAGTTGCTAAACCTCTATGCTAACTTTTAGAAAATGACAAGAAATTTAAATTTACTGAAAGCTGTTTAAATGCCTTTGAGTTATTAAAAGAAAAATTAATCACTGCCNCAGACAATGAAATTACATACAATTTTCTTGACGAACAACTTTATAATGTTAGTGAGTGGAAAATACCATGGTATGTTGATATTGTTAATTATATTGTAAGTGATATTTTGCCACTTATGCTGACATTACAACAACAAAGGAAGTTCATTCATGATGTGAAAGCATATTTTTGGGATGAGCCTTATTTATATAAACAATGTAAGGATCTGATTATGAGAAGATGTGTACCTTATGAAGAAACTGAACTGATCATTCAAAAATGTCATGATTCTGAATTTGGAGGACATTTTAGGAGCGATAAAACTGCTTATAAAATTTTACAAGCTGGATTTTATTGGCCTACTATATTTAAATATGTTTATAGATTTATTAAAACTCGTGATCGATGTCAACGAGCAGGCAATATATCTAGAAGAAATGAAATACCTCTAAATTTCATATTGGAAGTTGAGATCTTTGATGTTTGGGGATTAGATTTTATGAGACCATTTATTCCTTCATTTGGGAACTTATATATATTAATTGCAGTAGACTACGTCTCTAAGTGGATTGAAGTACAAGCTTTACCTCGCTATGACGCTAAAAGTGTTTCAAATTTTTTAATGAAAAATGTTTTCACTAGATACAGAATGCCTAGGATGATTATTATTGATGGAGGATCCCATTTTAGGAATAAATATATTCAGAGATTGGCAGAAAAATTTAATATATGACGGAGGATCCCATTTTAGGAATAAATATATTCAGAGATTGGCAGAAAAATTTAATATTAATAGAATCTCTACTGCTTATCACCCTCAAACCAGTGGATTAGCTGAAGTTTCTAATAGAGAGAGATTAAACAAATACTGGAAGATTATAAACTCTAGTAGAATAGATTGGTCCACTAGATTGGATACTGCATTATGGGCTTACAGGACTTTCACACTCAAACTAGTGGGTTAGCTGAAGTTTCTAATAGAGAGATTAAACAAATACTTGAGAAGACTGACCCTAGTGGAATAGATTGGTCCACTAGATTGGATACCGCATTATGGGCTTACAAGACTACTTATAAAACTCCTATTCGAATAACTCCTTACAGACTGATTTTTGGAAAGACTTGTCACTTACCAGTAGAACTGCAGCATAAAACATATTGGGCGAATAAGGAATTCAATTATAATTTGAAATATGCTGGTAAGAAGAGATTGTTGCAATTAAATGAATTGGAAGAATTAAGAAATGAATCTTATGATAATGACAGAATTTATAAGGAAAAGCTAAAGTTATGGCATGATCGGAAGACTAACTGGAAAAACTTTGAATCAAGACAAGAAGTTTTACTTTACAATACAAGACTGAAGTTATTCCCTGGGAAATTGAAGTCTCGTTGGTTAGGGTCATTTACTGTGACTCAAGTTTAAACTTATAGAACTGTTGAAATTGAAGATCAGAAAACGAGAAATAGATTTAAAGTAAATGGACATAGATTAAAACTATATTATAAGGGTAACATACCAAATTATAAAGAGATTTTAATGATCAGTCAACCTGAATAACAACTGAATAGATCGGGCTGACAACGTCAAGCGCTTTATGGGAGGCAACCCATATATATCGTTACTCTATTCGCAATTATAGTAGTTGTTATTTAAATTTATCCCTATTTTGTAGTAGTATTAAGATCTACTACTCTTATTTACCCTTAAAACATCTTAAAAATTGGATCCATAAAGAAAAATTGAAATGCATTCGGACCAGAGCGAAACTGTGAAAATTTTGCCCTGGGCGCCGACGGCGGGTTTTTCCCGAGAGTCCAGACAAAATTAATACAGAGGCGCGCCGACAGTGCCATCGACGCCGCCGACGGCGAGACCGGTAAGATGACGGTTTCTTATGTTCGAATGGCGATTTTTGACGGTTTTTAGGCGAGAATAGTCTTTTTAAACTTATAAAAAATTCGAATTCTAGTTCATATTTTCTCCCCAAGAACGAAGTAAAACTCTGTCAATTTCATTCCTATGGCNACCGACGGTGAGTTTTTCCCGAGAGTCCAGAAAAAATTAATACAGAGGCACGCCGACAGCGCCATCGACGCCGCCGATGGCGAGACCGGTAAGATGACGGTTTCTTATGTTCGAATGGCGATTTTTGACGGTTTTTAGGCGGGAATAGTTTTTTTAAACTTAAAAAAAAATCGAATTCTAGTTCATATTTTCTCCCCAAGAACGAAGTAAAACTCTGTCAATTTCATTCCTGTGGCGTCCAATTCCCTTGATAATCCTAGAATGCGAGTTTTCAATCGGCGAAAGTTCATTAGTGCGGAAGCGCAACGAATCTTTAACATGTTGCTGACAAAGAAAAGATTAATCAAAGAACGAGGATTCGTGAATCGCAGATTGAATAATCCTATGNTAATCGGCGAAAGTTCATTAGTGCGGAAGCGCAGCGAATCTTCAACATGTTGCTGACAAAGAAAAGATTAATTAAAGAACGAGGATTCGTGAATCGCAGATTGAATAATCCTATGATGGATATTGAAGAAACGATAGTGCGGCGAAGATGGGAAGTGTTGTGCTACACTACTGCCGTCGTGGTANAGATTTTACAAGCGTTTTATTAAAGATTTTTCAAAAATTACTAAACCTCTATGCCAACGTTTAGAAAAGGACAAGAAATTTGAATTTACTGAAAGCTGTTTAAATGCCTTTGAGTTATTAAAGGAAAAATTAATCACAACCCCTATTATAGTTTCACCTAACTATGAGAAACCATTTGAACTGATGTGTGATGCTAGTGATTATGCTATTGGAGTTGTTCTTGGACAAAGGTATGAAAAGATTTTTAAAGTTATATATTATGATAGTAAAACTCTTAATGATGCACAAATTAACTATAATGTTACTGCAAAAGATTTACTAGCAATTGTGTACGCTTTAGATAAATTTAGATTTTATTTAATTGGAGCTAAATGTGTTATGCATACTGATCACTCTGCTATTAAATATTTGATGCAAAAGAAGGATGCTAAACCAAGGTTGTGGTCACTCTGCTATTAAATATCTGATGCAAAAGAAGGATGCCAAACCAAGGTTAATTAGATGGATTACTATTAAATATCTGATGCAAAAGAAGGATGCCAAACCAAGGTTGATTAGATGGATACTTTTGCGCAAGAATTTGATCTTGTGGTTATTGATAGAAAGGGAACTGATAATCAAATTGCTGATCATTAAGATTAGAAAATCAAGGATTATCCGACACTGATAATGAAATTACAGACAGTTTCCTTGATGAACACCTTTATAATATTAATGAGTGGAAAATACTATGGTATGCTAATATTGTTAATTATATTATAAGTGATATTTTGCCACCTATGCTGACATTATAACAACAAAGAAAATTCATTCATGACGTGAAAGCATATTTTTGGGATGAGACTTATTTATATAAAAAATGTAAGGATCTTATTATGAGGAGATGTGTACCTTATGAAGAAACTGAGCTGATCATTCAGAAATGTCATGATTCTGAATTTGGAGGACATTTTGGGATTGATAAAGCTGCTTACAAATACAAGCTAGATTTTATTGGCCTACTATCTTTAGAGATGTTTATAAATACATAAAAGTGATCGATGTCAACGAGTAAGCAATATATCTAGAAGAAATGAAATGCCTCTAAATTTCATGTTAGAGGTTGAGATCTTTGACGTTTGGGGATTAGATTTTATGAGACCATTTATTCCTTCATTCGGGAACTTATATATATTAAATGCAGTGGACTACGTTTCTAAGTAGATTGAAGCACAAGCTTTACCTCATTGTGACGCTAAAAGTGTTTCAAGATTTTTAATGAAAACATTAGATATAGAATACAATGATTATCACTGATGGAGGATCCCATTTTAGAAATAAATACATTCAAAGATTCGCAGAAAAATTTAATAATATTCATAGAATCTCTACTGCCTATCATCCTCAAACCAGTGGGTTAGCTGAAGTTTCTAATAGAGAGATCAAATAAATACTTGAAAAGATTGTAAACCCTAGTAGAATAGATTGGTCCACTAGATTGGATACTGCACTATGGTCTTACAGGACTGCTTATAAAACTCATACTGCACTATGGGCTTACAAGACTGCTTATAAAACTCCTACTGGAATGACTCCTTACAGACTAATTTTTGGAAAGACTTGTCACTTACCAGTAGAATTGGAGCTTATTGGATTGACTCCTTACAGACTAATTTTTGGAAAGACTTGTCACTTACCAGTAGAATTGGAGCATAAAACATATTGGGCGATTAAAGAATTCAATTATAATTTGAAAAATGCTGGTAAGAAGAGATTGTTACAGTGCTGGTAAAAAGAGATTGTTACAATTAAATGAATTGGAAGATATAAGAAATGAGTCTTATGATAACGACAAAATTTATAACAAAAAATTAAAATTATGGCATGATCGGAAGATAAACCAAAAGAACTTTGAATCAGGACAAGAAGTTTTGCTTTACAACACTAGGCTCAAGTTATTTCCGGGAAAATTGAAGCCTCGTTGGTTAGGACCCTTTACTGTGACTCAAGTTTATACTTACGGAGCTATTGAAATTGAAAGATCGGAGAGAAATAGATTTAAAGTAAATAGACACAGATTAAAACCAGATTATGAGGGTAAAAGACCAAATTTTTAAGAGGTTTTAATGACAGTCAACCTGAATGACACCTGAATAGGTCGGGCTGACGACATTAAACCAAGCGCTTTGTGGGAGGCAACCCATTTTTATCTTTACTTTATTCACAATTATAGTAGTTTTTATTTGAAATTATTGCTAGTTTGTGGTAGTATTAAGCTCTACTATTCTTATTTACCCTTGAAACATCTTAAAATTGGATCCATGAAGAAAAATTGGATCGCATTCGGACCAGAGTGAAACTGTACAAATTTTGCCTTGGGCGGCGACGGTGCCCTCGATGCCACCGACGGTGGGTTTTTCTCGAGAGTCTAGACAAAATTAATACAGAAGTGCGCCGACAGCGCCCTCGAGGCCGCCAACGGTGAGACCGATAAGATGACAGTTTCTTGTGTTCGAGTGGCAGTTTTTGACAGTTTTTAGGCTGGAATAGTCTTTTTAAACTCAAAAATTCGAATTTTAATACATATTTTCTCTCCAAAAATGAAGTGAAACTCTACCAATTCCATTCCTATGGCATCCAATTCCTCTAATAATCCCAGAATGCGAGTTTTCAATTGACAAAAGTTAATTAGTGCGGAAGAGCAGTGAATGTTCAACAAGTTGCTGACGAAGAAAAGATTGATCAAAGAACGAGGATTTGTGAATCGTAGATTGAATAATCCCATGATAAATATTGAAGAAATCATAGTGCGGCAAAGATGGGAACTGATGTGCTACACTACTGCCACCGTGGTGGTTCCTGTGGTAAAAGAATTTTATGCAAATTTACATGGAATCAAACAAGGAGTTGTTTATGTCCTAGGAAGATGGATCACTTTCACTCCTGCATGGATCAATGAATTATATATGATAGAGAATGTTCTTGTCTGCTACTATTCCAATTTCGTCCCAACGAGAAACTAGATGAATGAGATTTACCAATATTTAATGAACGAAACGAATGACTGGGAAACAAGAGAAAACTTGTATGTTAGTTTTTCTACAACACTCCTGAATCTCATTTCGAAACATTGGCACTTTTTCTTTTTTGCGAAATTGTTACCAACAATGAAGATCGGTAAAGTTTCTAAAGAAAGTGTCATTTTGAATTACTTCATTCAAAGGGGACAGCCGATCGACATTGGATCTATAATTGTGAAGTCGATTTTGGGCTTGATCGTTCATGGATCAAGTTATGGGCTTGGACACCCCTCCACAATTTTCTCACTTTGCAGTCAGTTCTAAGTGTCCTATAAAAATTGAGAAAATGTACTGCTACCTTGGAAGCTTTTGGATCCAACTGAAAGATTCCCAATTTTTGAAGTTGAAAATGACGTGGCAATTATAGTAGATCAATCATCTCAGAATTCACTACCAGTTCAACCCTTGGTCCCTGATAAGTCTCTGGTGATCCTGCGCCGAATCAAGAAATTTGAAAAGGAGGTACAAAATGTCATGAATGAGATTAATAATATCTCTGATTTCTTTGATCATCTAGACTGGAGGATGAAGGAACATTTTGAGCACTCTGGATATTTAGAAGATAATTTGATACGACTGATGAGGAGGATGAAATTGATAGAGGAGGATTCTACTGAAGAATTTCCATTCTAACCCCTTCTACAACCTCTTCATTCATGTGGAATCAATGGGTGATCTTAGAGGAGAATCGAGTACCGAGGCTGAGGATTAGTAGATTTATATTACTACCTATCTGGCTATCTATGTATTTTGATTTAAACTTTGTATTTGTTTTTCTTTAGAATTATGCTTTTAGGTCTCTATATAGTTGAGACTAAGCATAGGATATTTTGTTTTCAGTGTTTTGAGTGTTGTGTTGTGGCTTGGATTGAGACGCTGAATTAATGTATTGAGGTTGAGAAAATACCAAACTTAGGTGTGTTATGTAATGTATATTGTACCCCTTAGAATTTATATATAAATTGATGTTTTGTGTTGTGAAAGTTTATATGTGCTAAGTAGATCATTTAGTCACTTAAAATTATGTCTATAATGATTAAACGGATGTCGTTTAGGTTTGGAATTGATCGAAATCACAAAAATCTGGAATTTGGACAAAATCAATAGAGCCCGCCGACGGCGCCATCGATGCCGCCGACGGTGAGATTTTCCCGAGAGTTAGGATTTTAATTCCAATTGAGCGCGCGACGCCGCCATCGACCACGCCGACGGCGAGCTCACGAAAAGAACCTTTAACCGCGATTTTGACCAATTAACCGCCATTGTTCATCATCTCCTTCCTCCTAAAAAAACCATTTTGACCTAGGACTTGAGAGATCTTGGATTGGAAGGCAATTTCAAGACTTTTTGACACCGGATTTGATCATCTCTAGGTAAGAGCTTCACTCCAAGCTAAAAATATTTGATTTCCACCATGAATTTCTCCCACATTGAGTCAAAAATTTTGAGAATATGAAGAAAATTAGGGAAGAAATTCATGGATCTTATTGTTGAACTCTTAGAATTGCTATTGGAAGCTATGGTTTACATATTTGATATAGTTTTTGGAATTTTTCTATAATTTGATTATATTAAAATGGCTCCACGACAAAAGAGAAGAGTTGAGTTCGACGAGTCTCGCTTTGTGAATGCGAAGGCTCAAACAAAATTTACTTTCATATTTAAAGGAAAGAAGTGCATACAAGATCGAGTTTTTGAAAGTCCGGCTTCATCAATGCGAAGGCTCAGTCGAGATTTACTTCAGTATTTAGAGGGAAGAAATGTATACAAGATCAAGTTTTTGAGAATCCGGGAGGAGAAATTGAACAAGTATTACCGAGCGGATGTGGGAAAACTTTTGTTACACCACCAATAAAGCGGATGCAAATGTTGTGAAGGAGTTCTACGCCAATGTAATTTATTCTGATGAGGGGATCGTTCAAGTGCTTGGATTTGCTGTTGAGTTTACTGTCGCCCGCATCAACACTTTTTATGAAGTCCCAGACTCTTACAACTGCCAATATGAATCCTTTAGTATGATGGAAGGCCCCCTCAATGATGTGATCAACTTTCTCACTGATTGGAAAGGAACATGGAAGATAAAGCAGCGAGAACGAGTAAATTTTTCTGCTTCCATGATGAATGACATCTCTAAGGCGTGACACTATTTCATTTCCTCTACTATGTTACCGACCTATCACCATAGTAAGGTAAGTAGAGATAGAGAGATTCTGAATTTTTGTATTCAAAATAGTAGAACTATAAATGTGGGGAGAATAATTCTTAAGAAAAAGGAGTGAGACTACCTAGGACATCCTGGACTTATTTATACAATTTGCAAACTTTCTGGAGTAGAAAGTGGAAATGATGAATGGGTTTATCCTATGAAACCCATTAGTAAAGCTAATTTAAAGACATGAATCCCATGAGAAATGGAGATCTGGGAGTAGAAGTCAAGAATCTTCTACTAGTAGAGATGTCCCCTCTATAAGTTATGACCTTCCACCTTCTAGTTCCCCTACCTCTCTGACTTAATGAATGAGTTGACCTTGTAGCGAAAGAGTATAGAGCTAATAAATGAAAGGATTGGAGGGGATGAACGAGTTGACCTTGCAGCAGAAGAGCTTAGACTTGATAATTGAAAGGATTGGAGGTTTAGAACGTCGACACGATTACGATAGTGAGTACCTGCAGAGGCATTCAGATTTTGAGATAGCCTATTATGAACCTCAGGCTCAACACTACAGAGGTGAGCCTGATGTTATGTTTTCTGAATGCCCCCGATATACTCAGTATCAACCCAATCCACCTGTTGATCAAGGCGATGAAGATATAGCTTCAGATTTTGATATAGAATGAAGTTGATGTACTTATGTTTGTATTTTTATTTTATGTAACCTTTTTGTAATAGAAATAGATGTTTATATATTTGGACTTTCATTTTGTGTACTTGGATAATTTTAATTTTTATAAAGTTAGTGTGGTAGTTAAAATTTGCATGTTTAGTTCAATAGATATTAAGTAGAATTGTGGATTGTAATATGATTTTCATTTCGCATTTTAGTTTTAATTGTTTAGTATTGTGATTGTGTTAGGAAATATTGTGCTTATTTAATTTTCAGTTTTATACTTATTTTAAATTTCATTACCCAAAAATTCCTCTAATGATTTATATGTGTAGAAAGCTCCTAATATTACAGACCATGTGAAGTAAAAATTTGAGAAGACCTGCAGAAATTTCAGAATGATGAAAATGCCTACAATACTGAGGTATGATTTATATTTATAGTTTTTCTTTCCACCTGTATTATTTCATATTTAAAAATTTAAGTTTGGGGGAGGGAAGAAAAAGATTAACTATTAGATATCCTCTATTTCAATATTTTAAAAAATTATTTATATGATTTCATGTAGTGAATTTAATTCAGGTAACTATTTTTTTGCAAATATTTAAATATTATGGTAGATTTAAAGAAATAATTTTTGTAATGAAAATTAATTTTTGTAACTTAAGATATTTAGTATAAGAGAATAAGATTATNGAGAGCTGGTATCCTCTCAGCCTAGCCGCAGATTCAGAAAACAAGCATAGGATTAGTCAATGTTCTTTATGCCTGGACTAAAGGGTAAAGAATAGGTATGCTCTAAGCATAGGATTAGTCAATGTTCTTTATGCCTGGACCAAAGGGTAAAGAATAGGTATGCTCCCATGCATAGGATTAGTCAATGTTCTTTATGCCTGGACCAAAGGGTAAAGAATATGTATGCTCCTACTTGGCACAATATAAATTGAACTAATTCATTTTATCCATTCACTGTAATTTCTTGACAAGGAGAGTAGGATTAGTCAATGTTCTTTATGTCTGGACCAAAGGGTAAAGAATAGGTATGCTCCTATTTGGCACAATATAAATTGAACTAATTCATTTTATCCATTCACCATAATTTCTTGACAAGGAGAAGACACAATATAAATTGAACTAATTCATTTTATTCATTCACTATAATTTCTTGACAAGGAGAATGATGTTTTCTTATATATTAAATATCACATTAGATGGGTAAAGAATAGGTATGCTCCTATTTGGCACAATATAAATTGAACTAATTCATTTTATCCAAAATAGGTATGCTCCTATTTGGCACAATACAATTTGAACTGATTCACTTTATCCATTCACTATAGAATAGTTATGCTCCTATTTGGCACAATATAAATTGAACTAATTCATTTTATCCATTCACTATAATTTCTGTGCTCCTATTTGGCACAATACAATTTGAACTGATTCACTTTATCCATTCACTATAATTTCTTGGGAGAAAGATGCTTTCTTATATTGAATATCACATTTAAACTCTCATTAGTATCATTCGTTATTTAATAGGAGAAGGATGTTTTCTTATATATTGAATATCACATTAAAATCTTTATTAGTACAATTAGTTACTTTCTTATATATCGAATATCACAATTACACCCTATTTTCTATCATTAGTTACTTATTAGTTATTAAAATTATCTATGAAGGATGCTTTCTTATATATTGAATATCACAATTAAACCCTACTTTATATCATTAGATATTTTGAGCACAATATAATTTGAACTAATTCATTTTATCCATTCACTATAATTTGAGCACAATATAATTTGAACTAATTCATTTTATCCATTCACTATAATTTGGTAAAGAATAGGTATGCTCCTATTTGACACAATCTAAATTGAACTAATTCACTTTATCCATGCAATATAATTTGAACTAATTCACTTTATCCATTCACTATAATTTCTTGACAAGGAGAAGGATTCTTTCTTATATATTGAATATCACAAATTAAACCCTACTTTCTATCTTTAGTTTTTTATTAGTTACATTGAACTAATTCATTTTATCCATTCACTATAATTTCTTGACAAGGAGAATGATGCTTTCTTTAGATATTGAATATCACGTCGAACCTTCATTAGTATAATTAATTATTTAATAATTATTAAAATTACATATTTATTTCAATTAAACCCTCATTAGCATAATTAGTTATTTATGAGTTATTAAGAAAATTACATATTTATTTCAATTGTCTATTTTAACATTACTTAATATCATTAATTATTTATTAGTTATTAAAATTATCTATTTATTTCAATTGTCTATTAGTGAAAAATAAGCAAATTGAACGTTGTTGTTGTCATTAAAGTATTGCTTTTCTAAAGTCTTAGTTCGTAATTCTAAACTACTCCCTGTAGAATCGATATCTAGGACTCCATTAGAGCCCTATATTGCTTGAGCGATACGTATACTTGCGTTGATAAGTGTGACTTTACAATTATTGAATATTTAATACTTACATATATAAAGTCACTGTCAATCATAATGACCGAATCCCAATATCAGGGTACTAAAACTTAAGCCAAACTGATAAGAATCTAGTGTGTCACTCTAGATCTAACTAATTCTATGCCCATCAAAACTTATCTCACTATTTATTTGCACTTCCCTTAGGTGATCTTCATGGCTCTGCCTAGAATCAAGTGTGATATTCACAAGTTGGGTGAAATCAAATGATTTTAACCTCATAAGTGGCTAGTTTGCAATATAAATAAAGATTCAGTGACAATGCCATCATAATTTTAAAAGTAAAAGGAAATCTTTAAATCATTCTCATCCCACCAGATTTAGTGCCATATGCAAGAAGAAAGAAAGGGAACTACCCAAAATTTATGGAGATTAAACTAAAACAAAACATTAACATTGATATCCAAGTTTTACAACAAAAACGCAAATACCAAATTCCTTATGTGTTCTCCCCAAGAAAACTTCTGTAGTTTGCACTAAGTGACCTCCAAACTTTCTTACACTAAAACACACTCACCCTTACACTTAAAAACAAAATATGTAAAACTTAACTCACTATTGCCGCCCAATTGTAATTTTGAGGCTCCAAAAGGTCTCTAAGTTTGGTCAAATCATTCTCATTAAATAGAAAATAGAAAATAACCAAGAGTAGCTTCAAACACCTCTCCAAAGTTCATTCAAATTTGATGTATCTTTTAGAAAGGTAGTTACTGGCATTATAGGCATTATATTCTAATTCGTCGATGGTGCTATGGCACCAAAAAGTGCAGTTATCACGCCACACAAAAATTACCTTTTTTTGCTTCATCTTTTATTCATTTTCTCAAAAACATGCAAAATATCTTCCTTTAAAGTGCAATATCATAAAAAATGAACATAAAAAGCTCATTAAAGATGACTAAAAACAGGTTATTTTGAGGTGGATCAATCCCTGCACCCATTCTTACCCCCATTCCCACATTAACCCTAACTTCAGTGGGGTTTATAGGCCCACGTTACGTCGATTGAGCAGCAATCTACAGCCAATAGTTAAATAGAAAAGTAACCATTTTTTGTTTTCAAGTTCTACCCCTTAATCCAGGTTATTCACTCTGTTTGAGATATCATCCAGAGCTAGTACGACTTAATGTACTTGTCCTGAAAGGAGATTCAGATAACAATTTGATATCTTTGGTTTCATAAGTTTGTGGTATATATCATTCACAAAAATTGAAGTCTTTTTAACTTTTATATCAATCTAACATAATCCATGTAATTCTGCATAATTAATTTTCCTGGTGCTCTGAGCTCAAATCACACATCCAGCTCAAAATAGTGTAAGGGCAACGATTGCCTATAGGACATGTTCGATGATATTCAGACATAGTNATTTTTACTTTTTTATCAATCTAACATAATTCATGTAATTTTGCATAATTAATTTTCTTGGTGCTCTGAGCTCAAATAACACATCCAGCTCAAAATAGTGTAAGGGCAACGATTGCCTATAGGACATGTTCGATGATATTCAGACATAGTGGCAACATCCCTTGTAGCTCAGAGGGTTTTTTTGCCACACTGCTCAGGGCATGAGATTCTCTAGAGTACCAAATGAAGTGGGAGCAGGAGATACCTAACAAGCGGTCAGACCTTGGTGGCATAAAGCCCCCCAAAATAATTACTGGCGCAGTCCCACATACATAATATAAGAAGAGACTGGTGAGATTTCATTTCTGCTTTAAATTTTTCTATAGATTGATGTTTTATTCAAAATATTTCGTTACATGGATATGTTGTGACATTGGGACGAAAGCCCTCGGCTACCGATGTACATGCACGTACCAACATAAGACAATCTGATCAGTCGTGGATTGCTGATAGATCTCTTGCGACCCAAGTAATTTATGAGCTAAACTAGTTTGATGTTAATACATGCATGTTCTAACTCTGTTTAACTACCTTTTTTTCTAGAAGAGATTCCAATAGCTAAAGGAGAGTTGATCCCGGGTGTTGGGGGGCATTACAATCCAAGATTGTGATCTTTTTTTGTATTCCCTATGGAGGGAGGCTGCTGGAGAGAAGAAAAACGGTCTAGTTTTAGAGCTCGGTTCACAAGAGTTTGCCTACGACGCTCAACCCTCCACCTGTACATCTATAGCTTCTACTTCTACTGCACGGGAGGAGAATACCTCCAGGCGTGTTGCTCCATTCACTTCTGAGATGGAGGCCAACTTCACTCAGATGAGATTGGAGCTATAGGAAAACATAGAGGCAAAGTTGAAAGCCTAGTTAGATTCATTCCAACAGCAGGCAAGTCAGTGTGGCAAGGAAGCATTAGAGGAGAAGGATGAGAAGATATTTTTCATTCTTTTTTATATGGTTATGTTGAACATTTGAGCATATATTTTTTTATAAAAAGTGATGTATTTATGTTTAGATTAAATGTATTTTATTTATTCATTTATTTTATTAGATAATTTACAATTCAAATATGATTTAGTCAGTTAAATGCTTAGAGTTGTTAATTAAATGTTGTGATTACAGGTGTAGTAATGCAAATAGCAAAGGGAAAATTTATTTATTTTTTGATAATACAGGTTTGCAACAACTGACCATCGAAGATGTGATGACTATTTACATATTATTAGCCAAAACCAACAGCTAACCGATGGCCGCCTTACCTGTTAAAAACTGACGCATCCTTTACATTGGAACGACAGAATACACGCATAATTAAAACGGCTATCACGACACTTTTCCTACGGTGTAATAGTCTCTAATTGCCAACTGTGACGTCTTCAGTTTTCAAAATTAATGCATCATCAAAATTGAATCGATGAAACACCTACAACAAAATAAATGATAGTTGAGACACTTTTCTTATGTCTCATTGGTCACTAATTTCCGACCGTGGTATCATCGGTTAACTAAACCGGTGAAATCCGGTCAACTAAACCGATGATATCCGATGGTTAACCATGCTTTCCAAATTACTCAAAGAGCAACAATCAAATGTTGTTGTTCATACGTCACTAATTTAATATCTTCGGAATATCAACCAGATTGAAAATTATCTGTAAGTGTTTTAGCTAAGATCTTAAAACAGTCAACTTGTCGCCAGAAATATAACAACTGACGGTATTTCTATCACCAGCCGACAAAATTAGGCGTCAGAAATGGACAACATTCTTGTATTTTTTCCTAAGGTAATAAAAATTTTTCATCACTATAGATTGAGATAGGAATGAAAAAACTCACTAAAATTCAATTTACTCTATCATGATAAAGAAAGGATAGAGAGAATCAGTGCAATTAATTAGAAAAAAAGCCAAACGATAGGAGGAATATAGAGTCTATCATTAATTTTGATGTAGTTCCATTTATGTAAGACAATAGGGAGAGATTTTCTTATCATCAATTCAATTATGCAAGTCAAGTTGTCGTGATAGAGGAAAATTAACTAGAGACTGAGAAAGAAAAAATAATCTTTAAGATATTTGGTTCAAAACATATTACTAGTTTTTATTTTGTGAGCATCTATGAATCTCGATCCATATTCTCTTCTATGAGCTTTCAGGATTGTTAGTGGGTTGTAATTGAATGCAAAAGAGGGGTCACGCCTTGCTAACAAAAGAGCATGGCCAACATAGGGGAACATCATTGTCCTAGATGAATGAGCATGCAAATAAGGTCTAGGATCGAACTTCTTTGCAGGAAATCTATAAATCGATTCGAATTTAAATTTAAAGCATGCTTTGTCCTTCTAACTCACCATAAATTAGTTACTTCAGCAATATAATGGTGGAAAACTTAGAGAAGAAGATCATGTTTGTGGTGTGACTTAAGCCGTTGAACTCGGTAGTGTAATTGAAAATGCTTCTTTAATTTAAAATACATATTGATCAGTTAAACTTTTTTCTTTTGCTATCATCACTTCTTATTTTCATTGTTCGTTATTATAATTTCATCATTTTCTATCATTTTTGCTATCATCACAAATGATCCTATTATCATTTTGGCCTACTTGTAAATTTATCAACTTTCCAATAAAATACTCATGTCAAAAGTCAAATAGCTTCGATAATCACTATTAATATGTTGATAAAAATTATCAGCATATTTAAAAAAAATTGTGAACATCATAAATTTATCAATTTTCATGCTTTTCAAATTGAGCAAAATAAAAGACTAGCTACAAAGCATAGATTTTCATGCCCTTCAAATTAAGGAAAAAAATATTGTTATTCATACCCAACCAAAAAAAAAAAAAAGATTTAATTTGTTGTCAGTTGAATTAATAATCTCTTCTGGTATGCTACTAACCATACTAGCTAGCATTGATCTTGATGATTGTAACTTCAAACTCAAGTTATTATAAATTAACTTTTCGTTCGAATTATCAGACCGTTGATCATCTTGTTTTAGAACTATATTACTGCGATCGACAATAACTTTACTAAATACCAGACGAATAACTTATATTGTAAAACTTAATCTTATTTATTTTGAATCACAATCTTCATATGAAGCGTAGCAATTTTAAATTAAATTAGAACACATAAAAAAAAAATATACAAGTTACAATTTGTTGTATAATAAAATGTTGCAATTTGTTGTACTATTTCATGATAAGGCTCATGTTGATGAGCCGCCCATCATTAATTGCATTGCCGAACCGACCCCACTTATCCTGCGATGTCATCTTTTTGGGCTCAAAATTCGTGGTTGAACATTTAAAATAATTCTCGTTGTGAACTCGAGTTGCAAAGAAGTGCACCAAACGAAATAAGTTTGGCAGACTTGTAAAGATAAATGGGAGTGATTTGAGGTGCATATAACAATATATTCCTTCGAGCACGACCACTATTTTCATAAATCAGTAATAAGATAAATTTATAACAAAACATTACAACATAAAAGTACTAATTTATCCATAAATATTCATAAGCTAGTCTCATTTAAAAATATTATCATAATCAATTTGGTAGAAGTGATCTCATTGACAAATTTAAAAGTGGCATTAATTACATTATTATCAAAAACAACAAAATAATTTTTTGTTGCTATCGCTCGGCTAAATCTACGCTATGCTGTCATAGGTTTCATACTGTATGGCGATAAGTATGTTTCTACTGTCATCGCTTTCTATCTTTGTCGTTATTCTTCATTTAATCATCTAATCAGTTTCACATTGGTTAGATCTAAAAAAGAATAAACTATAGTAATCTAAATCTATTTGGGTTAGGTACAGCCGACAATTTAAAGAAACTAAAAAATAATCTTATAACTGTGCAATGATCATCTGTTGAGTTGTTGAACCTCAACGAATGTTGATATGTAATTTAAATAGAACAAGAATATTATATTAAAAGAGGTTGAGGGTAATTATAATATTTTTAAAAAGATAATCTTAATGTTGATGTAAAAAATACTTTGATTAAGGAGCGAAGACCATTAGTCAATCAAAAGATGGGGCTGGCAGCCCTATACCTTTGTCAATATAAATATAGTTTAATTTTTTTGCTGTATGTAATTATCGAGTGCTTGGAGTTGACATTATCTCTTTTTCAGCAAATTATGTTTAGAAAACTAAAATGTCGGAGTAACTGGACAATATAAATATGGTATCAAGAGATAAGGTTGGTGGACGAAGTAGCTATTTTCTGCAAACACCTCGCCAGCAATGACGAAAATAAAGTTCATCCTTGCCGGAGTCAGCCAAAAGCATCCACTTGATCGTTTTTCAAGGAATATAATTTGTATTTTACTAAATGTTTAATTTTCCTTGTGCATTACAATAAAAATAATAAGCTAGTTTCACCTTATTTGTCTCTTCTAAAATACAACAAAAGTGACGTAAAATGCCAAAGTGATGAAATAATTATCCACGTGACGAATGGTTTATAGTATTCTACTTTACTGGGTATTGCCTCATTTGAACGGTATTTCAAGATAAAATTTAAAATCGAGAAATTTGTATTTATTATAACTTTCTCAGCTACTCTTTCTGTATAGTAGTTATTAATTACAGTGTCTAATAGGAGAGAATATTATGTACAACGTACGTACGTATGGTGGATGTCGCAGCTGCAGGGGGTCCCCGTCCATAGACGTACGTACGTTTTACCGTATATATTATTTTTCGGTATATTGGAGGTGAATATCGCCCACTATCTGTATTTTGTTGAAAGTTTCTATCTTGAAGATATGATATGATGAGTTTGAATAATTTGCTAGCAAAGTCATTAAAGTTAGCACTTGACAAAACAAAATACTTTCGAAAATGGAGAATATTAAAAGACATTTATCTAATTTAGCCTAGAAATGCAAAAACTACGGAGTGAAGTTTATATGGTATTGCCTCTTGACATGGAGACCCGAATTTGAGCTAATTTACCGCAAAACGGCTAACTAGTCTCATTGGTGGAGTTCTGCCATTTCCTGTTTTCACCTTCTGCTGCTTTGAATCTAGCAGCAAATTAAATTCTTGCATGCAGATTTCCTATTTGGNATCTCTAACAGCAAGAGGGTCTACATCAATACATCATTACCTTAGCTTTAAAATAACANGATGGGGCTTCAGCTTCTTTCACTCTTGTGAAGGTGTAGAGCCAATCAATTTAGGATTTGGGGCTGTGTAGGTGGAGATTGGATTTTGTCCTGGTTTCGGGCAAGAGTTTGAGCTCAAAATTGGCTCTATGTGGTGGAACTGAGAGGGGGAAATGGATTGGGATGTGCTAAGGGTCCCTCAAGGAAGCTTTAAGGGGAGTTTGGAAGGCCTCAGTGAAAAATTTTTTACCACCACCTCCATGGCCGTGAGGGGTGGATTTTATAGAAAATGGC
>JXCR01147367.1:344123-360460 GCA_002079205.1 Phalaenopsis hybrid cultivar
TATATATATATATATATATATATATATATATATATATATATATATATATAAATCTAAGTTTAGGCGTTAGATATAAGTATTGAAGTGGTAAATCTTGTTTATATTTATTGTTGTGATTTTAATATTCGTATCCCTGTGACAGTATTGATTTATTATGTAGTTTTTTTTTCAGTCATTTATGTGTTTTACCTTTTATTATGAAACATTACTGAGAGTACACCAAAATTCACTCATTTGTTAGTCATATATATAAAATGGCCCTTCCTTCCTGGAACTTAGTACTGAGAGGACAGGCTTTTAATCATTTTATTGTGAATATTCGTACTCAAAAATGATCTGGGTAGATCTCGAGGCAAATCTGACGATCCAGAATAAAGGGACTGAAATGTCTCTACTCTTCTCTCTAAAGCAAGGCTAAATATGTAATTTTTTTATACTTTTTACCCGTCCTATCTTCTGTAAATAGGAAGACTTTATGAGGTATGGGATGACCTTTCTGGTTCGCCCGCATTGGTAAAATCAAGCTTTATGAAATAACGATAGGTCCATAAGCCTGAGGAAGACCCCCCTGCCGCCTTTGGGGAAAGTCTTCATCTCCTCTTCCTTTTCTCTCCCTTTCTCACTCACTTTCCCTCGATCCAACACACTATTCCTTGGCGTGATTTACCAGGGAGATTTGGATTCAGCATCCTTTAAAATGTAGTGGGGGCGGAGTGTGTCGTTAACAAGAAGACACACATCGAGCAAAAAGCTCGCATGAGGAACTTACAAACAGTAGATCCACTCTATTTACTCATCGTCACTCGTGATTTCCGAGAAAATCCATAAATCTGTAAGGAAATTTAGATGCCTGCACATTTTCAGATCTGGCCACCTCTGCCAAACTCACTTCTATCACGCTAGTTGCTCGCTGGCCGACCGAACACTCAACATTGCACTCGGCTGAATGTCATGAGGATGACTGGATCTCTTTCACGGTAATATTTGCATAAATATTTTTTTTTATTAAATGAATAAAAAATCAAAAGATCATTTCAATTGAGTTCAAACCATATCATTATATGAAATTAAAAAAAAAAAATACTCTCTTATGACTTGATAATTATTTTATAGAAGGTATCAAATTTTTTTTGCCTGTTAATTTTTAATTTATTTTAATTTATACATTCAAATAATATTTTTCCCTATATTGAAAATAAATTTTATTTTCTCTTCATTTTATAAATCCTATTATCTTATATTTTCATTTTTAAAAATACTCTATATCAAAAAATAAATAAATAATGAACTAATTACACACCATATCTCTCTAACTTGGCTCTTCAGTGACGTGAACAACAAATAAACCTAGATCTAGAAGAAGTTGCCCACTACAAGCTTCCATGGTGGGATGGTGACCTTTCTTATTTATTTATTATTATTATTAAGATAACAAAGTTAACGTGCACCTTATAATTTGTAGATTTTTCTTTTCATGCAAATTGTGGAAATAATTTGTGGTGGGCTGAATCTAACAAATGGCTTAAGGATTAGGTTTGACAAGTTGGGGCAGAATTTAGTAGTATTATTATAGACAAGTCCACACCTTTCAAGTTGTCAAGGTTATTGGAGCTAAAGTTTGAGCAATCATGCATCTCTTAGAATTCAATCACATGAAAACTGATGAAGATTAACTAAATAGGCCTTAACTAACTAGAGGTGACTCAGATAAATGTTTTGTAGTCGAATGAGTGTCTTTGTGTTAGGAAAGTTCCTATAAGGTTAGTAAACACCTCATTGTTGACCTCATTTTTAGTTGAGGTCTAGTTTTTCCTCTTTAGTAGCATAGGGTCTAGCCATAGGACTTTCCTGTTGACTATTCCTAGAGGATTAGAAAAGGAATCCTCACCATTAGAAATTCTAAACTCTTCTTTACTGAACTTGAAGTTTCTCATGTTGGTTCTTACCTCTAGCACTTAGTAGGTAGAGCCAATATGGGGGAGCTCAAGAGGGGTTTCCCATAGGACTGTCTGACCTTATGGTTGACCCTGGATGGTGTGGCTTGGTCTAATACACACATACTTGCACTTCACACTTCCACTTGCAACCTTAAAATGTAACCTACACATGTCTAGTTTGGTTCCCTTGCCTCTTTGGAGACCCATTTGGTGGTCCCCCAAACCTTTTGGCCAGGGTGGATAGGACCAACATATGGAGAAACCAAAGTGGGGTTTCATTGGTCTCATGGCACTATGAGGGTAACTCTATGATCAGCATTTGCATTAAATCTCAACCTCACCCAATTACCCAATTTTGGTTTTTTAGCTCTAAACTTTCTCAAAATTACCAAAATGCCCATGGTGGCCCAAAAATTCCCAAATCCTCCAAAATAATTTCAAGCACCCCTAAAACCAATTTTTGACCATCCATTGGGTCTGGTTTGACCAAATTGACCCATTTTGACCAAAATTCCCAAATTGCCCCTAAGTGCCTAAAGTCCCCAAATCACCCCCAATTTCCATCGAATTGACCTCAAATTTCCCTAATTTCAATTTGTAACATCTAATAATATCTCTTCAAAATTTAAGCCAAACTATAGGATAGTTTGAAGAGTCACTGAGGTTTTCCTCAGGATCCGGAGCATCCCCTAGTTTTCTCCCTTTGGATTCCATAATAATTGTTCCAAACTTGAGCCTTTCTCGTTTGATATTCTTTTGTCCGACCTTGAAAAGTTCTAGCCATTTGAAATTCTTGGAGATAAGACATTTTAATCTAAATTGAGAGAGTTCTTAGATAATCTCGATCATTTAAGATGTAATTAACTATATGGGTTTGCCCTTATAAGAAACTTTAGAACCCAGCTTAATATAAGCCCTATCTAATCTTTCGTATTATATAGGAGAAAATTTATCGGTTGATCCGAATTTTTGTTGCAATAGATTGTGTAAAATTTAATTAAATATAATCAATTAATATTCGGATTCTACGCAAGTATACGTATCGTTATCAAGTAATAATGGACTTTCTATTTAAGTCCCAAATATTGATCCTACGGGGAAGGTTTTAATTGAAAATGACAAATTTGCTAGGAAATTCTCGGAAAGTCAATTAAAATCACTGTCACTAATTTCAATTGTTGAGATGTAATCAAAATTAATTTTTAAAACTATTATCAAATCAAATATGTAAAATTTAAAATAGTAAATATTAATCTATTAACTATGTTTATGTAACGGAGATTCTTATGTGAAAAAGCATTATTCCCACTACAATGAGGCTATGCTAAAATGAGACGAGATAAATGTTTATAATATGTATTGTATCAAATAGGAGCAATTTAATTTCTCTACCCTGATACAGTGCATAGAAAATCATTGGCTAATCTCAGTGTTTAGTCCCTAAATTGCTAGGCTAGGAGGATATCGGCTCCCACTCTAGAGCTTCCACTTTCCTTCACCTTAAGGCTAGCTCTCGCTTCAGTTTTTAAACACTAAGACTAAATTGAAGATTTTATTCTGTCACTCTAAAGGTTCTCCAATTCTACACCAAACAAAGAATATTTCCCTTTTTATTTACACTTAATTCCTTAAACGATGTTCTCCTTCATGGAATTAAATGTGATCCTTACTCTGTTGTAGAACTCATACTCCATTTTTCGGNGCACTTAATATCACCACACAAACTCTAAATTATAAAATAAAAGTCACTAATTGACTCCAGTGTGGTGGTGGAATGAAAATGGATTATGTAGAATGGCGAAAAAGAAACGTGATGGAACATTGTGTAGCGAAAAGAAACGTGAAGGAGTGAAGGAGTGAAGGAGTTAAGGAATCTATTTCTTGATGAATTTCGGGCCCAAATAGATCCTAGGGTCAGTTCTCCAAGAGGTCCCTCCAAAATCTCTTCAAAAATCGCCCAAATACGTCGAATCTTCTAAAAATAGGGGCTAAACCGACATTGACGTCGTCGGCGCCAGTGTCCCGCAATTTAATTTGCTACTCTCTATTTAAAGGAGTCGTCAGCGCTGAGTAAAATTCTCAGTATGTTATATTGTTCTGTGCAGTCAGCGCTGCCCTTGGCGCGATCGACGCTGAGTACTTCTTTAAAACGTCATTTTGACTCCAAATTCCATTCTTTTTGCTTCTTTTTTGCTTCCTTTTTGCTTTAAGTCCTAAAAATCAACAGCCTGTAAGAAAACATCAAAATACCTTTCATTAAAGTGCAATATCACCAAAAATAAGTATAAAATATGGGTATAAAAATACATATATTTTCGGTGTATCAAAATCCCCCAAACTTACATGTTACTTGTCTTCAAGTAACTCCTAAACTACATAAAATTATGACTTATGGTAAAGAATTTAACTTCTAGATTTCCATATTTTAGTTCTCTGAACATAATAGTATAACTTAAGAAAAATTCAAAACAACTCCAGTTAATACTAAAGGTGCTAGAATATTCAATAATTAAAATCAAGGTTTCTGATCCTCTATTTCTTTCAAGAAAAATTGTAATTTTTCATATTAAAGTCACTTAGAATATTCATATGAAAAAGAACTTCAACAAACTTTACTAATAATTTAGCTAATATTCAAATAAAAAGTTTAGACAATTTGTTCAAGTCTTTTTCCTTAAGTTGATTCAAATGAAGCCAATTTTTAATTAGTCATCTCCTCAAGCTTCTCTCCACATCTTTTTCTTTTTCTTTTCTTTTCGGGATCATTTTTTTAATCCCTTTTTCTTTTTTTTCTCTTTTTTTAAATGAAGATTACTATATCTGGATAGCCTCTAATGATTTTGAACTTCACTATCATCTTCTTAAAGTTTAAAACATTTACATTTCTTCACTTAACAAATTTATATTAACTTAAAAATTTCATAAAGTTTAATTCTTTTCTTTTTACATGAATTTTTTAAGATTTTTATTACTTCAAAAATACAAATTTCTTTACTTAAAATAGAAAAACATAGTCTTATTCTCTTTTACCAAATATCTTATTCTCTAGAATTAACCTTTATTATTGAAAAGTTTTCTTAAATTTACTATATATTTAGAAACATAAATATAGTTATCTAAAGTTAACTCCTAATACCAAAGATCATGTTAAATTTAAATTTTTGAAAATGTAATTAAATGAGGACAAATACAATTAAGTTCCTTTTCTCTTTTTTTTTTAAGGTAATTTTTCTTCCCCCTCAAACTTAAATTTTGAAAAGATTTAACATGAAGAACTTAAAATCAAAGGGTGAAAGAAAACATTAAATACATAAAGAAAATACATACCTGTTGAAGGTTTTGATTTTTGAAAATAAGTTCTGAAATACCACATGTGCTAATATGAAAAACTACAAGGCTTAAAAATTAAATTGCACATAATACATATAAAATATGTTGAGAAAGAGTTAATTACAAAACATATAACAAAATGCTGAAGCTAACAACAGAACTAAACTAAATTCTAGAAATGAAAATAGTTTTACAAATTACAGGTTCACATTACAACATAACGACAGAGTCTTAAAATCTAATAAACAATCTCAAGAATATCACAAAACACATAACATAGTCATAAAGTACAACCAAATACAAACTAATGAAAAATCACCAGTCATCATCTTCTTCTTCATAAACATCCAACTTTTGCTGTTGATATGGAGTATAAACAGGGTGAATAGGGAACTGAACTGAATGATCACCCCTTAGGTATCTCACTAAAGCATCATCATAAGCAGCATCATATTCAAACTTCTGCCGAAACAAATCATCTGTATGAGCATTTCTGGCATCCATGTTCTGTAATTTATGACCCATCCTCAAAATATCCCCCTGTTGAATCATCATCTAGTCCAATAGTTCCCTGTTACTGGGTCACTAGAAGTAGGCTCACTACAAGTAGGGGTCCTAGAAGTAGAAAGAATATCCCTGCCCTTAATTCCAGATCTCCAATCAACATGAGACTCATAAGTCTTAATGTCTGCAGGACCAATAGGTCTTTGAGGCTCAATCCTCTCCTCATCTAGTCTGAAATCAACTCCTGCCTGCTCACAAAGTGTGTAAATAAGAGTAGGGTGTGACAATCCACCAGTGGTATCTTCCAGAGCAATAGATTGAGTGTTCATATAAATAATAGAGCCTACATTTATGTCCATCACTTACTAAATACAGTAGTTAAGGATGGCTCTATCCTTGGTCATCTCACTATGATGGGTTGTTGGAATCATTCTCCCAGAAATAAAATAATACTAGGCCTTAGATACTACATTTAGCATAAAAAGGGGAAAGTTGACTTTAACTCCTTTCTTTACTTTCCAAGCCCCTTTCTCACTAGTCAGAAAAGAAATTACCTCATTTAAGACCTCATTTGTAGCAGAAAAAGAATGATACTAGCATCTATAAGTATTCTCTAACTGATAAAACTCATTTATTTTTTTTGGAGTAAACTCCATCCTATTTCCATGAACAAAAACAAAATCATCAGAAGCCTCCGGAAATTTGGCATAAAATTCCATATCTATCCCAACCATCACATCAGCACTAAAATAGCAGGAGTTTTCCCACTGCAGAGCAATAATTAATCGTTCAACTTCTCCTCCCAGATTTTTGAAACTACGACCGAGAATCTCTTTTTTATTTTCATGAAGACTATGAAATCGAGCACTAGCTTTATAGCTAACAAATTTTTGCTCGTCATAATCAATTTTTCTTTTGCTCGCTCTAGGTAACATAGGAAATCTAAGAAAAAATTGATAAAAATCCGAATAAATTCCAAAATTCCAAAAATCAAAATTTAAAGTACTTTAAACATAAATCCACTAAGTAAGATTTCTTCACCAAAGCATTTTCTCAAATCTCTAAAAAAAATCCAAAACTTTTGGATTTAGGCAATGTGAGAAAAATCCTTGGTAAAAATAAAAAAAAAATTACCTTAAAGTGTAGCTCTTACCTAGAGGAGATGAAATCCGAAGTTCCTTTGCCTCTAAATCGCCTCAAATTACTTAAAATAGAGGTTTGCGGTGAAAATCGTGAATTTAAGGGGTTAAGGGCTGCTCTCGGGTTGAAGACGCCGTAATTCAATTTTTTATTTTTTCAAAATTTCAATTTCCTTTCAATTTACTCCAAATTTTTTTAGTATTTTTAAACAAAAATTTTTATCTATCAATAATTCACAAATAAACATTTCATAAATAGTCATTTTCACAAACAATAACAAACTAACTTTTATATATGAAAATACACTTTTTTTACAAACACAGTTTTCAAATTAAACATTCACACCTATTAAGCAATCTAAGTATAAATCAACATTGAAATCAAGCCACAACACTAAACGCTGACACAAAACTATACACATAATAAAAGTTCAAAATTCTAAAGCAAAACAAACCAAACCAAATCCAATCTACACAATTACATTAAATACATTAATATTCTTAAACAAATATAGAATCTAAAGTCTTCAATTATTCTGCCTCTTTTTCAGTGCTTTCTCCTCCTTTAATATCTCTCATGGATTGATAATGAACATATAGGTTGTAAAAGGATCGGTACGAGAATTGATCTGTCAAATTTTCTTCAATCCACCTATTTTTTTTAAACATTCGAACTAATTCTGCTTCAGAAGTTCCAGTATGATCAAAATTTTCTTTCATTATCCAATCTAGGTGATCAAAAAGGTACTTAAGATCTCCCATTGCATTCATAATACTCTGAAGTTCCCTTTCAATTTTCTTCAATTTATTCTCCAAAGTAAGCGAACTTCCAACTATTAGTGGTATTAATGGAGTTGAAGCATGTGAAGAATAATCTATAATAACATTTAATGCTTCATTTCTATTTCCAACATAATTATCATCAATAGGGATCATGGGCTCCCAAGGTAGTAAAACTTTTTTCTAACTTGCATATGACACTTGGGATTGACTCCAAATTAGAAAAATTGTAGAAGGACGCCCAAGTCCATAAATTGACCCATTCATAATGATACCCATAACATATTTAAATATGATTGATCTTATATCAATGGGTTTTTCCATTTGAATGCAATAATTTTAAATAACACTTTCTTTTGTGACTCTACTAATCTTGATAGAGGGATTAATTTTGCAGAAATAAAGAAATGCCACTGCTTTGAATTTAGATTAAGTGATGAAGCAGGGAAACTAATATATCCCTCATCTTGTACTTCCCACATATCACTTTCATCCGTCAGAAAATTATAAATATCTTGCATCAAACCTCGTGTAGGGACAAAATTTGTATAATGACAGATTGGAATATTTTCTATCTTATACAATTCATTAATCCTCGTAGGAGTAAATGGTACAGCCTTACCTTGTACGAAGACAACTCCTTGGGTAATTCCATATAAATTTATATAAAACTCCTTTACTATAGGTACAACAACTACAGCAGTAGTGTAACACAGAACTACCCATTGCCTTTGCAGAATGATCTTATCAACCAGAGCACTTGGATTGATCAATCCATATTAACAAAACCTCTCCTTGATCAATCTCTTCTTCATAATAACTTTATTGTATAATCTCTGCGCGTCGAAACTAATATACTTTCTTCTATTAAAAACTCCATACCTTGAAGTATTTCTGGAATTTGATGTCATGGAATCTGAAAATAGGAAGTTTCTAGTCGTCTAAGGCAGTTTTTAGAACTTTAAAAACACCTCCCGGCAGTTATTACAGAGTGAAATCCCACCAAAGTTCGCCAAAAGTCGTCTGAACTGTCAAACCGCTCTCGGCGCTGTTGGTGTTCCCAATTGGCGATGCCGGCGTTGAAGTCCGTTTTCTTGGGCGTTGTCGGTGCTAGTGAGCAAAATTTACGACTTTCATTTTCGTTCAATTTAATTTCAAAATTTCCTCCAATACCAATATTTTATTTAATTTATAATAAATGCAATTGTGTAGTATTATTATCACTTATCAAACATAGTAGTAATACATAAACATATATGTATGAGTTACCTCCCACAAAGCACTTGGTTTAACGTCATCAGCTCGACATACCATTTGTTTAGTTGGGTTGACTTAACATTAAAACTTCTTTAAATTGAGGTATGTGTCCTTCATAATAATGTTTCAAATGATGCCCATTAACTTTAAATATCTTTCCAGTGTTAGGATATTTAATAACAACAATTCCATAATGATAGACTTTAATCAATTTAAATGGTCCTAACCATCTGGATTTCATTTTTCCTGGAAACAATCTCAATCTTGTATTATACATTAGAACTTCTTGTCCAGGTTCGAATTTCTTCTTAATAATCTTTTGATCATGCCATATTTTCATTTTCTCTTTATAGATTTTTGTATTATCATATGCTTCATTTCTTATTTCCTTAAGTTCATTGAGATGCATTAATCTTTTCTCACCAGCATCTTTTAGATTAAAATTAAATTCCTTAATAGCCTAAAATGCTTTATGCTCCAANCGATAACCGTAGACGTAGTGTAACACAGAACTTCCCAACTCCTTTGCCGAATGATTTTATCAATCAGAACAGTAGGATTAATCACTCCATGATTAACAAATCCTCTTTCCTTGATCAATCTCCTCTTCGTAATAACTTTATTGTATAATTGTTGCGCGTCGAAACTAATAAACTTTCTTTTGTTGAAAACTTCATACCTCAAAGTATTTCTGGAATTGGAGGCCATGAAATCTAAAAATAGGAAGTTACTAGGCGTCCAAGGATGTTTCTATGCCTTTTTAAACTCGTCCCGGTCGTTATTATGAAGTGAAATTGCGCCAAAACCTGCCAAAAGTCGTCTAAAACCGTCCAACAGCACTCAGCGCTGTCGGCGCTCCCGATTGGCACTGTCGGCGTTGATGTCCGTTATCTAGGGTGTCGTCGGTGCTAGTGGCCAAAATTGCGATTTTTATTTTTTTATTCAATTTGATTCCAAATTTTCTTCCAATACCAATATTTGACTTAATTTATAATAAATGCAATTGTGTAGGATTATTATCTACTAATATATAAGACACTTAACAAACTAAATAGTAATACATGACAATATAAGTATGGGTTGCCTCCCATAAAGTGCTTGGTTTAACTTTGTCAGCCTGACATATCATTTGTTTAGTTGGGTTGACTTGACATTTTAAATAGAGGTGTGTGCCCTTCATAATAATGTTTCAAACGATGCCCATTAACTTTAAATATCTTTCCAGTGTTATTGTTTCATAATGATAGACTTTAATCACTTTAAATTGTCCTAACCATCTCGATTTTAGTTTTCCTAGAAATAATCTCAATCTTATATTATATAGTAGAACTTCTTGTCCAGGTTCAATTTTCTTCTTAAAAATCTTCCAATCATGTCATATTTTCATTTTATCTTTATATATTTTTGCATTATCATATACTTCATTTCTAATCTCCTCAAGTTCGTTGAGTTGCAAAAACCTTTTCTCACCAGCATCCTTTAAATTAAAATTAAATTCTTTAATAGCCCAAAATGCTTTATGTTCCAATTCTACTGGTAAATGACATGCTTTTCCAAAAATCAATCTATATGGGGACATTCCTATAGAAGTTTTATAAGCAGTTATGTATGCCCAAAATGTAGTATCTAGTCTAGCAGACCAATCCAATTTATAAGAATTTACAGTTTCTTCTAAAATGCGTTTAATTTCACGATTTGATATTTCTGCTAGACCACTAGTTTGAGGATGATAAGCAGTAGANTCCATAATGCAGTATCTAATCTAGCAAACCAATCCAATTTATAAGAATTTACAGTTTTTCCTAAAATGCATTTAATTTCATGATTTGATATCTCTGATAGAACTCTAGTCTGAGGATGATAAGCATCTATGCAGAATATCATATTTTTTAATCAATTTTTTTATTCTCTTATTTCTAAAATGAGATCCTCCATCAGTAATAATTACTCTTGGTATTTCATATCTTGTCAAAATATTTTTAATTAAAAATTTAGAAATACTCCGAGTATCACATCTAGGTACAACAATGGCTTCAATCCATTTAGACATATAATCAATAACAAGTAATATATATAAGTTTCCAAATGAAGACATAAATGGTCCCATAAAATCTAATCCCCACACATCAAAAATTTCAACTTCCAATGTGTAATTTAGAGGCATTTCATTTCTTCTAGAAATATTTTCTACTCGTTAAAATTTATCTCATGTTTTAATATATTCATTAACATCTCTAAAAATAGTAGACCAATAAAATTCAGCTTGCAAAATTTTATATGAAGTTCTATTTGTTTTCCAAATTCAGAATCATGACATCATTCAATTATCTATTTAGTTTTTTCATAAGGCACGCATCTTTTAATAATTAGATCTTTACATTGTTTATATAAATATGGGTCATCTCAAAAATAATCTTTTGAATCATATATAAATTTCTTTAATTGTGGATTTTTTATATCATGTGGTAAAATATTCGTTACAATATAATTTTCTATATCAGCTATTGACCTCATTTTTGGTTGAGGTCTAGTCTTTCTCTTTAGTAGCCTATGATTCAGCCATAGGACTTTCCTATTGACAATTCTTAGAGAACTAGAAAAGGCACCCTCACCATTAGAAACTCTAAACTCTTCTTTACTCAACGTGAAGTTCCACATATTTGTCCTAACCTCTAGCACTTAGTAGGTGGGGTCATTTTGGGGGAGCTCAAGGAGAGTTCCTATAATGTTATTTGACCTTAGGGTTGACCTTGGGTGTTGGGCTAGAGCTAAGGCACTCACAATCACTCACTACCCTAAACCTAAAACTTCTTGACTTTGATCCCTTGATACTTTTGGAGATACTCATGTAGATTGTCCCCTAAACCTAATAGCCCTAGGCTGGGGTTTAGCTAAGACCAGTACATAGAGGACCCAAATGAGGTTTCCATTGGTCCATGGCTTACTTTTAGTGGTTAGTTCCCCAATCTTACCCAAAATACCCATCCTGGTTTTTTGCCCGTAAACTACCCCAAATTACCCAAGTACCATTGAAACCCTAAAATTGGCCAAAATTCCCAAATTTATCCAAATTACCAAAACTTTTTCAAAAATCATTTCAAACCTTTTGAAAACACCCAAATTACCTAAAATCACAAAGAATTGTCAAATTACCAAAATACCCCTCCTTAGCACAAAATTCAAAAAATTCCAAAAAATCCCAAAATATTCCCAAAATATTCCAAATATTCCCAATTTCTTTTTTATCAACTACCACATGATCCAATTTGTCCAATTTGACCATCATTGGTTAAAACCCCCACATTGCCTTTAAAGGCCCAAATTTCCCCGAATTCAATTCAAATGTCCATCAATTTTATCCCAATCTCCCAAAATTTCAATCCCAAACTCAAATTTACTCTCAATGTTACCAAAATAAGTCAAATCCAAGCTCAATTGGCCATGCTTTGAGCCCTATTTTAATATAGGTCAAAACCCAATTTTAGGCACATGACCTAATCTCACCAAATTGAATCCATAGCCCCTTCAATTGGCCATGGTTTATGTTGAAAACTCTTTATAACATTCCTACACATCAAAATTAACCATCAATTGGCCTTGGTGAAGTCTCAATTCATTTAATTTCAACCTAGGTAAAAAGCCCCTCACTATGCTTCTAAATTTCACAAAATTGATTGCCTTAGCTCCAAAATTTCCATTCCATTCCTTCATGAAAAATATTTATAACATCTCCCTTGATCATTTTGACCATATAATACAGGGACCAAATGTCCCCTAAATCAAGGGATTTTGATTCCATATTTGCTTAAGTCTTCGATATTTTTGCCAAAACTAAACCTCAACTCATTTAATTGTTGTGACATATTCCCCTGGATTCCCTGAACTCCTAGCCACCTCCCTCTGCCTTGGCCAGCCGGCCTAGTCACCGGAGAAGCGAAAACCAAGGGCCACCCCCTCTCAAATGTCACCCAATTCAAACTTAGGGGCCACCTCACCCAAATGAGATGTTGGAGCCTCTCTGCCCTCCATCTAAGCATCACATTGCACCCAAACATTGGCCATGATAGCCACCCCTCAGCCATTTTTTTAAAAGCTCACCTCCAAGGACATGGAGGGAGTGCTGAAATTTTTTCAGAGAGAGTCCCAAATCACTCACAGATCTTCTTTGAGACCTCCTCAGTGCAATCCGACCATCTTCCCCCACTGATCCCTGCCGTGGAAGCTCAATTTTGAGCTCAAACTTCTGTCTAAAACTAGGACAGAGCTCAATCCACCTCCACAGTCGACCAAACTTAAATTACTTGTACATACACCTCCACAAAACTGAAAATACCCCTTCCACAGAGCCCCTAGTATAGACTTTGATCAACACCTAAAATTGAGCTTGGTTGAATTCATACCTAGACCTTACACCACAACAAGATGCTCAATCTTTAGCCTCCTTGGACTCTAACAAACGTGACAAACATCTCTGATTGAAACTTCCCTCTTTACATGAATCGCGGGACGCATGGATGCTAGCGTGGATGGCGGCGTGAAATGGGAGCGCGCCACATGGAGCTTCGGAGCTGCCTAGGATCCAGTCAGCGCCGCGCGTTTAAATAGATAAATAGGGATTTAAATAATTCAGAAAATGACCCCTAACTTTAAAAATTCATATCTTGGTGTAGAAAAATCACAAAAATAAAATTAAAATACTCCCTTGCTTAGTCAACAGAGGAGAACAATGTAAAAATAATTTAAAGTCCATTTGATGCATGTTTTATTTTTAATTAATTAAATACTATATTGAGTCTTTTGATTCTCCATGCATATAGGCATTTCACCATGGCTTGAATTTTTGGCATGTTGTAACCTCTGTCAACGGAAACATTCCCTGATTTTTCCAAAGTCAGAGGAGACCTCTCGACAAAGATCTTTATTTTTCAAGTTTATGCACATTATTTGCTTAAATTAATCATAATAATTAGCATGTTGCTTATAAAAATCCTAGAAAATTTTGAAAGGTTTATTATGACTAAAAAACCTTTAAGAAAATCTCTCATGAGCCAAGTCATTTAAAATGCACTAATCTTCATAAACCCTAAATCACTAAGATAATTAGTTTTGGAAAATATAAACATCAAAATGACTTGATTTTTTATCTCTTTTGTTTTATTAGATCCATAGAACTCCCCATAAAAATTTAAGCACTTTGAGTCCATTTGATGACCCAAATTGATTTTTCAATTCGAATATCCTTTTTGGCACTAAAATGATTTTTAATAATCAAAATATAACTAAAAAAATTATGAAAACTTGTTTTTGAGTCCTCTGTGATCAACAAAATTTTATAAAAATAAAATGGTATTTAAAATAAAAACTTCATTTTAGCCTATTTTTAAATATTTAAAATAATTAAAAATTCATAAACATCACAAAAATAATAAAATTCATGAAAATTTTCTAAATTATTTTCTAAGCACTTAGAAATAATTGAAATATTTTCCCTAATTTTCTAAATAAAGATATGGTATTTTGAAACTTAAAATATTTTTTAAAGGCTAAAAAATGGATTTCCACTAAAATAATTCCAATAGATCAAAGAAAAGTTTTAAAAATATAAAATTTGCTTCCATGGGTTCTTTGACCTTAGGGATATTTTTTAAAAATGCAAAACTTAATTTTTCCCATTTAAAATTCTTTATATTTAATTAATACCCTATAATTTAAAATAATTCTAATAATTCAAATAAAATTCAAAAAATCATGAAATTTTGTCCAATAGGCTCTCTGGTCTAGTTCTACCTCTAATAAAAAATTCAAGTGATTAGACTTCACTTTGTTGAAGTTAGAAAATTTTCTTTGAAAAATCCCATTTTTGCATGAAAATAATTATATAAATTAAGTTAAATTTTTAAAAATCACATTTTCTACTATGATGTCTTAATTGACCCATGAATGAGGCAGAATAAAAATTTCAAAGTCTTTTGATTTGAATTTGACAAATTATGAAGAGTTAGAGCCTTAGGGACAAAAGTGTAATTTTAGGAATTTGGCTTTAATTGAAATTTAGGCTTAATTCAAGGAGGGAAATAGGCAACCTCTGATCCTAATTAACTTGTTTTGAAGACTAAAATTAAAAGGGGATTAATTGGTAGAAACCCACCTCACTTTCCTAATTAAAAGGATAAAATAATAAATTTCTAAATTATTAAAATTTGGAGGTTTATTAAAATTAAAAGAACCTAGGACTTAGGGGTATGACTTTTGAAGTCAGTAATCAATCAATTTAATACCCCTATTTGAGGTTCAAATGAAATTCAAATAATGAATCATGATCACCTAAAACTTAACCTTTTAAAATTAATTAAGACACTCACCTAGGTCTTAAGGGCCTAGTAGTGATCTAAGTTAAATCAAGATTGATTAAACGAAGATTAGGAAGGAAAACATAGCTGAAATTTAAGACCTTTAAAACATCACAAGCCCAATTAGGATTAAAATTTGGCTAAGTGTTCCTACAACACTAGCTTGCTGACCAAAGTAAAATATGTTGAAATTTCGTACCTCTTTTATACTTTTTTTAATGATATTGCACTTTAAAGAAATGTATTTTTGATGTTTTGTTTACAGATGAATTAAGGTCAATGGAGCAAAAAGATGCAAAAAAGGTCCAAAATGTGGAGAATTACACTAAGGCGCCGACGACACCATCGACGTCGCCGACGGCGAGCTTTTCCTGAGGCTACAGGACAAAATCTCCAGAAGGCCGCCGATGGCGCCATCGAGGTCGCCGACGGTGAGATCGACCGTTATGCTTACTTGTACAATGGTTAAAGCCGGATTTTGGAGGGGTTGCATAAGCAACTCTTAGGAAAACTCATCCACATCTTTAAAGAGAAGATTTTGGCCGAAAATAGAGGAGTCCTGGAGGTTAGATAGGTTCCATTAGTGTGTAGAGAGCTTGCTAGAGCATGTAACTGTGAGGAATTCTTCAAGAAATTGTAAGAGCGGAGGGAAAGTGAGAGATTTCTTCCTCCTTGCTACTTCGAAGAAGAATTCTGTGTGCTGTAAAGAAAGGAAGAGATTTAGAGGAACTTCAAAGAGTGTTCTTAGAGAGAAATTTAGAGATAAGTTATTTACTTGTTATAGTTTGTATGACTTTGATTTTATATATGAATTTCGAGTTTTGTTGTGCTTTCCCCATGAATTCTGAGTAGTTTTCTCTGTCTTTCTCCTTGTTTCAAGATTTGTGAAATGGTGATTTGAATTGGTGAAGCCATGAAAATGTTTAAGAAATTGTGATGATCTTTTCACTTCAATCTTAATTTACTTTTAATCTGGCCAATTGATTTGTTAAAATATGTTGAGTTTTACAACTAAAGTGAAGATTACATCAAAGTCATAC
>JXCR01147367.1:403736-480861 GCA_002079205.1 Phalaenopsis hybrid cultivar
TTCTTATCTTTTGGATATTCTAAGTGACTTAATATTGCAATCTATAGTCATTCTTGAAATAAATAGAAAATTAGAACTCTTAAAACTCGATGACTAGATAATCTGATGGCTACAGAGTTAATTCAATTACTTGAATTTTTTTCTGAAAATCTTACTATGATATTTATCTAAATCAAACTTATAGTATTTTTGAATTAAAATATTACTGCAGTAGATCATAACTTTTATATAGTACTAAAATTACTTGAGGACAAGTAATAGTTAAGTTTGGGGGATTTTGACCAAAGTAAAATATGTTGAGATTTTCGTACCTCTTTTATACTGTTTTTAATGATATTGCACTTTAAAAAAGGTATTTTTTATGTTTTGTTGTAGGAATGATGAATTAAGGTCAATGGAGCAAAAAGATGCAAAAATGAGCGAATTTGGAGCAAAAAGGACCAACATGTGGAAAATTACACTAGGGCACCGACGACGATCTTTTCCCGAGGCTACAGGACAAAATCTTTAGAAGGTCGTCGACGATGCCATCAAGGCCACCGACGGCGAGATCGACGGTTATGTGTACTTGTATAATGGATAAAGCCGGATTTTGGAGGGATGCATAAGCAACTCTTGGGAAAACTCATCCACATCTTAAAAGAGAAGATTTTGGCCAAAAATAGAGGAGACCTAGAGGTTAGATAGGTTCCATTAGTGTGTAGAGAGCTTGCTAGAGCGTGTAACTGTGAAGAATTCTTCAAGAAATTGTAAGAGTGGAGGGAAAATGAGAGATTTCTTCCTCCTTGCTACTTCGAAGAGGAATTCTGTGAGCTGTAAAGAAAGGAAGAGATTCAGAAGAACTTTAAGGAGTGTTCTTGGGGAGAAATTTAGAGATAAGTTATTTACTTGTTATAGTTTGTATGACTTCAATTTTATATATGAATTTTGAGTTTTGTTGTGCTTTCCCTATGAGTTCTGAGTAGTTTTCTCTGTCTTTCTCCTTGTTTCGAGGTTTGCGAAATGGTGATTTGAATTGGTGAAGCCATGAAAATGTTTAAGAAATTGTGATGATTTTTTCAAAAATGGTGATTTGAATTGGTGAAGCTATGAAAATGTTTAAGAAATTGTGATGATCTTTTCACCATCTTAATTTACTTTCAATCTGATCAATTGATTTGTTAAAATATGTTGAATCTTACAACTAAAGTGAAGATTACATCCAAGATTTAGGGAGGTCAAAGCCCTTGGAAGTTGGGTGCAAATAAATAGGGAAATATTACTATCGAGCGTAGAATTAGAGATTTTAGAGTGACAGTCGGTCTCATATTTTCAAAATTAAAATATTACATTCCAAAATTATAATATATTTATATTAAATTAAATACACCTTCCAAATTTGGTGACTGAGAGAGTATCATCGGTTCTATCCTCTCTTCACACATACCAATCTATTCACAAGAATTACTACTTAAAACATTTAATGGTACCCGAACTATAAACGAGTATTGGACCAATCAATGTTGTCATAGAATGAGTCCCATTAAAATACAAAAATTATGGTGTCTATATCTAGGTTGGTCCAATACTTTGTCAAACAATCAATACTTTGATACCATCTTTTAAGCTTTAGAGGGAGTTGAAGTTTCTCCTATTTTTAATGAATTTCAATAAGGCTTTCATTCAAAATTTAGATTATTTTTTAATTTATACTGTACATCTTCTATCACTCTAATATTATTCATATAATTTTTCTTTAATTTTCTTAATCTTAGATCGAATTCTGTAAACTCTTTTTCCATATTTAAGAATTTCTTCCTATTATACTATTTAAAATATTATCTTAAAGTATTAGGGACCATTATGCTTCCGCATGAAAGTTTAATATAATGTAATCATATTTTGATTTCTACCTATTCTAGGATTTGATCTTAAATTCTCTGGCTCATCTTGCATCTTTCTCTGTGGTTTTCTAGAGAAATTAAATGCTCAACAAGACCATACAGGGTTATGTAGACCACAAGCTTATGCAAAGTACTTCAGAGATTTAAAGCACAACACTAGTTCATTTCCTACACTATGCGTAGCTAGAAAAAAAAAAGAAATCATAATAGAACAAAACATGATTTCAATCAAACAACCAAAACATAATATTTATTAATACTTAAAAGACAAACTTTCAAACATCAATCAGGAAGAAGATAATTTTTCGCAAAGGCAAACACACATCTTAATCTTACAAGAGAAGAAGGAGAAGAATAAGAAATCCTTATTCTCTCTGCCCCCTCAGCAAAAGAGAGAAGACCTTAAATAGAAAAGTTGGCTGAGCTAATGGACATCTACTTTTGGTGGAATAATTCTAAGAATATTCTTTATTTGTAAGAGTTATTCTGCTTTTCTGTAAATAATTCTTGAAATATACTCCTTTATTAAATGTTGCTTTACTGGAGAATAATTTATTGGTAATCTTTATGCTTATCTTTTTACATCTAGCTCCCACTACTCATTGCTTCTAGCTCTTCTAGTTTTTCGTTTACAGTATCTATTTTCTAATAATACACACATTTGTGAATATTCTTCTTCTGTAATTTCTGTCAAAATAATTCTTTGGTTTTTTTACTAACGATTAAATTTTTTCTACTGATAATAAAGATCCACTTCTTATACATTAATTCATGAATCTTTTTAGTAGGCTACTTTCAGTGACTATATATGAATAATTTTTCTGAGAAGTAATATACTTGGATATCTGAATAATCAATTTTTTTTATCTCAATACAGATTCGATATAAGTCTTCAGATGTTGATCTCTGAAAAATTTTTTTATGTAGGTTTCTATTTTAGAGTGTAGGGCTCGCTACTAATTCCAATATGTATTAAGAAATAACTCATTTTATCTCAGGATGAGTTTGATATAATTTGATAAATAAATTTTAGTATTTAACTACTTAGTGGAAACTTTCCACTACTTCTATTATTGGCTTCGGTATCATCTTCTAAATATATCATTCGTATTAATCAACATTTATACAATTTTGAGACAAGCCTTGCATCAGTATTTTTATAGATATAAGTAGCTTGATATTTTCCAAATGTATGGAAATAAATCTGAGAATTAACTCTCTTTATAAAAAGATAAATATCGTCATTCCTGTGTTATCTCTGTAATCTTTTTGTTGATTGTATTATGTAGTATTTTTGCAAATGAAGGGCTTTTGAAGAAGGTGGTTTAGCTTTTTCTTTATCTTCTTCTCTAGAAATTCTAATATTTGCAAAATCTATAATTTTTCTTAATACCGATAAAGATGGTAACTCTTCTTTTGTTATTTCTCCACTGAGATACTTTTTTATCATAAATAATTCACTTAGAATGTTATTGTCAAAAGCAATCTCACATTCTAATTACCATATTTGAAGATCAATAAGTTCCAGATAATTGGTTATATCTGGATAGATTTTTCTTTAGTCTCGCTGGTGATCTCATAATTTTCCATATTTTCATCATCCATATTTATTTCCCGCATAATTCACATGTTTGTGTGTCAGAAGAGAATTTTTATTTTGTTATATATATTCTAAATTGAATGTATATGCAGAAAACCAACTTTGTCATCTAATTAATAGTTTATTTGATAATAAATCCATAATTTTTCTTTGATGAAGAAAACTACATTTTTATTATCTGTTTTAACTAAAAAAATTTTCATATGAAAATATTTCAAATATTTTAATTGCTTTCTTTATTGCTAATAGCTCTTTTTCATTTATTAATAATTTTATTTTGTAGTGGTGTAAGTTCCTGAGCTATATCTACAAGAAAGTTCATTATTATTTCTTATGGCTTTAAGAACTGCACCCCATGCAATTTCAGAACTATATGTTTGTATAATTAGATAATCTCTTGGTATTAGTAAATGCAATTTTAAAAGCTTTTTTGAATATTTCTTTAATTTGGTTTAAAACTTATTCATCCTAGTACCAAGACATATTTTTCTTTAATTTCTTTTGTAAAGGCGCCCTTAGTTCTGCAAGATTTTTTACAAATGACTTGATATAATTGATACATCCTAATAAAATGTTGTAAATATTTCTAATTATTAATTTATTTAAAATGGTTTATTTTTGTTAATATTTATTCTTGTAATTTAATGGAACCATTATCTATTATAAGTCCTAAGAATTCAATGGTATTGGTTAAAAAGAATGCCTTTTTTCTTACTTAATACTTCCATGTTTTTGGGCCTTTTGCATGAGCATAGTTAGATGTTTTAAATGTTCGGTAATTATTTGACTGAATATTAGAATAACATCTACGAAAATAAAGAAAAATTGTGATAGTTCACTAAAAATAGTATCCATCCTTTTTTGAAATATCTGAGGAGCATATTTTAAGCTGAATGACATTACATTCCACTGATTGTGTCCTTGGGGTGTATGATCCCGACAGTTTATAAGCAACAGTATAATAATGTACGCAATTTATATTCTTCACTTATCTTTGCTACTTTGCAACAACACCAAAAACTTGATCCTGAGAAAATAAGAATTTAACTTTAATTTAAATATATATATATATATATATATATATATATATATATATATATATATATATATATATATATATANATGAAGCCCCAAATATCGAACCCACAGGGAGTGTTCACAATATGCACTTATAAATAACAAACTTTCTATTTCAAAAAGACAATTGCTTAGATTATAGTTATTTTTACGGTAATTAAAATTCAATTCTTTTTGGTATTTTGTGATATTTTGACAAAATAGAAACAACTTCTAAATATAACTTGCGTTTATGTAAAAGAAAAGCAGTGAATATGAAATATTTTTCTCCTTATCATGAATCAGTAATAAGTATAGGAATTTTATTGTGAAAGTATTCAAATTGTGTTTTGTCAAATAGGAGCAATATTATTCTTTACCCTTACTAGAGATGCTATAATGAACATTTGCTAATTTAAAGTTTAAATACTTTTGAAGATTGGCTAAGCAGGGAAGAAACCAGCTCTCACTCTATATTTCTCTCGATTCCCTCCACTTGAGGGCTAACATATCATATCAGAATCTAAAGCAATAAACAAAGTTAGGAGCTTTAGCCTGTCACTCTAAATTCCTCTAACTCTACACCCTTCAAAGATTATTTCCCTATTTATTTGCACTAAATCATATGAATGGATTCATACAACCTCATGTGATTCTTTCCAATTATTGACTGAGACAATACCAGCCCGGTTCTTTTATGTTCTCTAAGCAAATTTTAACATCTAGATGGGCCAGATTAAGAAGTAAATGAAGTATATGTAATTAAATCATCACAAGTTCTTCCAACATTAAAGATTAATATTCTCCACAACATCCATCCAACACTTTAATTACTTATCATTTTATGGAGAAAGATAAAGAAAACTCCTCATAACCCATGGAGAAAATAAAATCACATTTTAGTTTAAAAGTAGAAATCATTGTCAAACCAACAAGAAGTCTCAATTAAAATCAAAAGTAGTTTAAAAACAAAGATAAAAACTTATCTTAAATCCACCACCAAACACTTAAAATTCCTTTGAATCTCTTCTCTCATACAATACTCTTAACTCTCACAATAAAATTAAAAACAAATAGGAAAAAAAAAACTGTGGTGCCTAAAGAATCTCTCCAAAAGTTCCTCCATGAACTATTTCAAGAACTTCTTAGGACTCCCCCCATTTTCTCTCAACTTCCTTTTTTTATAATTTTCTAAGAAGTACATTGGTATCTCTTCAAAATGTGTCCTGATTCAATGTATTTTCCAAGGGATGCCTCCTTTCACAAGTCTTTTAACCACCCTCTTTAGCCAATAGGTGCCTCAAATGTCCCTTCAAAATTTGGCAAAATGAATTAACCCGTCAAATAACTGCCTTCGACACTTAAACACGGGGCCTCTGGCCCTTAGTCGCTGCCTTCTCTGTTTCAGTGGTGCTTAAGCGTCGGATCTGCGGTTAGGTGCCAGAACACTTTTGCACCATTTTTTCAATTTTGCTTCAAATTTGATTCGTTTTCACTCCTTTTAGCATTTTTCACCTTTTTACTTGTACCTGAAAGGAAAACACACAAATACCTTCCATTACAATACAATATCTCAAAAATAGGTAGAAAAACGTGTCTAAAAGCACTATATATTTTCGGTGTATCAAAATCCCTCAAACTTAAATTGTTACTTATCCTGAAGTGACACTTTAATATTTAAAAAACTAAATAAGTATGATATGTGTATGAATTTCTTTAAGAGTTACTAAAATTTAAATTTAGAAATATAGTAGTCTAATTTAGAAAAAATATTTAGTAAATGAAACCAACTTAAAGTTTACAAATTTTTAATGTTATGAAATATGAAAATATGAGTTCCTATCTAGTTCAGAAATATTGTAGATTTTTCAAATATTAAATTTAGTCCTTTTATTATCTTCACTTAAAAAAAAATATTAAGAATAATTTTACTTACTATATTATATCCTTAAGCTTAAGAGTTTCTCAAGTTTTATACTTTAAAAAGATCAAATGCAAAACACTTTTTGATTAGACACTAATCCTCAAGCTTCTCCTCCCTTATTTTTTTTCTTTTTATTTTTCTTTTTATTTTTATTTTTTTCCTTTTCAGGCAAGGATTACTATATCTAGATAGCCCTTTAATAGTTTTGAACCACTTCTCCTTTCCTAAAGCAAAGACTTGATATAAATCTTTTACTTATAAATATAAAAGTAGTTTTGAAAATTATTTTTAATAAAATAAATTGAAGTATTAAAAATAAAAAGTCTAAATTTCTATATTATTCAAAAATACAATTTTTTTACTAAAGATATTTACACTATATTTAACATTTTCTACACTAAAAATTTTTAACTGAAAGTTTTTCTTCATTACTATGAATTTTAACTAAATTTTCTTACTCATTTCTATAATCAAATTTTACTTCCCTAATATAACTTCATTAACATGATCATTTTTCTTTTCAACTTAAATTCACTTGTAACACATTTGAGAACAAATAAAATTCAAGTTTTGAAAATATTTTTCATCCCCTCCCCCCAGCGAAAACTTAAATTTTTAAGAAGATTAAACAGTTTAGCAGCAAATACATATAAACAAGAATAAAAATTGAAATAACATGCTTACATGAATTTTTATACCCTAATTATATAAGTGTAAAACTAAAAACAGGAGTAAAGTTATTTTTTTTATTAATTTTCTATCATTTTAATTTTAATTCAATATGTAGAGATTCATTAAACTTCTAAGTAGTGGGTAAAGACATAAAAACAAACAAACAAACACGCTAACTTTGATTTCATGGTCTAAACATAAAAACAAACACACTAAGAAGATAAAAGAAAAATACAGAATAACAATTTTCTAAAATTAAAGTTTAAAATTAAAGCTAGCAAGATTTTCAACTTTTTGAAAGACATAGAAATAAGTTCAATCCTAACCAACTAAAACACATTACTCAATGCACAACAACAATTACTGCCCAAGAATTTAAAACAAGATACTAACAAAACACCAACTTCAAAATAAAAATTAAACAAAAATAAATCCAACACATCACATAGTCCAAACAAGTACACAAATTCAAATGTCTCAAGTTGACACCACATAGTCTATCACATATTACAAATATAAAAATAACTTAGTCCTTCTCCCATTATTTGAATTCCCACTGTTCCAGACATCTGTAGGCACATAATAAGGATATCTTAGATATGAAAGAAATTCCACTCCTTGATTACCTTTAATGAGGCTTTCCAAAGATGAGTGAAATTTCTCCTCGTAATCAATATTCCTTCTAGCATACCCATCAATATGTTCTACAAAATGCTTTAGATTTTGAACCTTATCTACGGTATAATTAATATTATCCATCATCCTCTACAATAATTGATCCTGAGTTTCAGTAGACTCACCTCTAGAAGTAGATGCTCGCGGTCTCGATGTAAAAGCAGCAGAGGTTGATGCAACAGACGTCGACATTCCATAACTTCTTGAAAATCCTCCTCTCTAACCAAAAATAGAGTGCTCAAAATACGATTTCACATTTACACTTGTAATTGACTTTAGAGGCAACAACACTTCTTCCAAGCTATCATATCTCACACCAGTCTACTCACACAAAGAAAAGATCAAGGAAGCAAATACCAGACCTACAGTAGTAGTGGCAGTTGTAGAACTGATGATAGTTTGATAAATCAAAGCTCAAATACTGATAAGCTTGCCTTCCTGAATACAATAATTCAACATTTTCTCTCTCCCTCGTAAATTCACTAAGATGATTCGTTGGTAATAGACGAGCTGAAATAAAGTAGTGTCACGCCTTCTATGGTGCACTTAACTTTGAAGTGGAAAAGTTGACTCTCCTCTCATTTGTAATTTTTCAGAGTTCCCTTCCAATAGTCAAATATGAAATAATCTCGTCTAATTCCATCTCAATCAGACTATAGTTTGTATAAAAACATGAAGTATCAGGCGGTAAATGGTATAACATATTGATTACCTTGGGTGAAAAAGGTACCACTTTGCCTCTGACCATGACTCGATCCTCTTCCACCTTAGGAATGTTTGCATAAAACTCTCATACTACAGATATCACAACCAAAACATAAAAACAACAGAAACATTCTCATTATCGGCGAATGATCAAATCTTCCATGGATTCACCTGGATTTTTAAAACACCTCTCAGGAATCAATTTTTGTGACTGTAGAGCGTCACTATATCTGTCCTAAGCTTTTGAACTCACAAACTTGCTCAAATTAAAGTAGGTCTTTCCCTTACTCTTCATTCTTGGGGTCATTCTACAAATTTCACAAAATTCCACAATAACTTCAAAAATCAAGTCTAATCGACTAAACTTAACTCCTATAAGCATAAACTAAACTTTCTATGCAATTTCTATAGATTTTTCTTCACTTTTCATCATGAATAGTGGTTTTCATGTTTTTCCAAAATGTACTCAAAATAAATCTAAATTTCTACATATAAGTGAAGCTCTTACCTTAAGAAATCCAAATATATCAAATTTGGCCCAAATCCACCAAGAAATCTCCCCAAAAAGGGTTGCCCTAACTTCAAAATCACGAACTTGAGAGGAAGAAGATGACGACAGAAGTAAAAAATGACAATTTATTGTAACTGGTTTTTCTGAACTGGCGCTTAAGCGCGGATAAGTGGTGCTTAGGTGTCTGCTTCTCGGGTTACATTGCGCTTAAGAGCGAGAATGTGGAGCTTAGGCACCAGAGCACGAATTTTGATATTTTTTAACTTAAGTAAAATGCACTATTAGCCTAAGTATACTACCCCTAAATGGTCATACAACACTTAAATGACTACTTTCTTCTCCTATAACTCTCTTCTCTCTCAGAATTCTCTAATATAACTAATTCGATTCGAGACTAAAATAATACAAATTTTCACACAAACAAACACATATATTCATTTACAAACTATTACAAAGAAAACTTTACACATAATTCTCATTCCAAAGAGTCTCAGATGAGAAAATTTTCCTAAATACAAACACTAAACAAACATACTCAATTAAACACATAAAAGACATAAACAATAAAAACAAGATTTAACACTAACACATAAAAACAACGACTCCTAACAAATAAACTCTAACACTTAACTTAATTCCATTCTTCATTTATTGGAACAAATTCATGCCTTTCATTAGTCTCTCCTTGAGAATTTGAAATATAGAGTTGATAAAACGGACGGTGATGACGATCTCTAATACAATCTTCTTTAATCCATTTCAGCTTAAAATACATCGCCTTATCTGCTTCTTCTATATAGCTAGTATGGCTAAATTATATTTTTAATTTCCATCCAATATGCTCTAGATTTGCATTAGCTTCATTTACCTTTGTCTCAAGTAAAGCCACCCTAGTCTCAATTTTGTTGATCTTTTCCACTATTCCTTCAATACTAACGGCTAAGAAACTGTTATACATCTCTTGTGCACTTTGAATAATTAATTTCTTCCTCATAGCCTCTTCATTTTTCTTCAAATCCATCTCCTAGGAAGATAATTTCTAAAAATATCTTTTTTTCTTAGACTTTTAGGGCTAAAAAAGATTTTGGGGTGAAATTCCATCCAAAACCCTTCTATTTATAGGCCTAAATCCTTCAAATAACTTCTAGGAACGTCCTAAAACTGCCATGGAATGTTTAAGTTAACCAATTGGCGATTAAAGCTTCTAGAAATTAAATTTTGTACATGTTTTAACATCCGCGCTTAAGCGGCGAATATTTGTGCTTAAGCGCTAGTGCTCAATTTTGCACTAGTCGACTTAACATCCAAATACTTATTCTAGCATGTCTAGATCACTAACTAAATTCTTAAAATCAATACTAACACATAATAATCTTAAAAATATTACCCCAAATTTTCTTAGTCACACACAAACAATCATTGAAAACAAAAGCACACTGATAGCTATGGGTTACCTCCCACAAAATGTTTGGTTTTACATCATCAGCCCGATGTAACCAGTGTTTATTTCGGTTGACCCAACATCATTCGATTGTTAAATTTACGCTAACACCCTACAAAGTAAGGTTTCAGTCTATGATCATTCACTTTTAATAATTTCTCAATTTTAGGATCTTTGATATCCAAAGCTCCATAAGGATAAACTTTCGTCACAAAAAATGGGCCCATCCACCTAGACTTAAGTTTGCCTGGAAATAATCTTAACCTTGCATTATATAACAAAACTTGTTGCCCTGGCTGAAAATTTTGAGCAAGAATCCTTCGATCATGCCACATCTTCATCATTTCTTTGTAAATCTTAGCACTCTCATAAGACTCATTTCTTATCTCTTCAAGTTCATTTAATTGTAATAATCCTTTCTTACCAGCATCTTTCAAATTTTAATTGAACTCTTTAATCGCCCAATATGCTTTATATTCAAGTTCAACTGGTAAATGACAAGCTTTCACAAATATTAGCCTATATGGGGACATTCCTATAGTAGTTCTGTATGCATTCCTATAAGCCCACAAAGCATAGTCAAGTTTGACTGACCAATCCATTTTTTTTATTCAAAGATTTTTGCATAATTATTTTAATTTCTTGATTAGATAATTCAATCAAACCACTTGTCTGAGGATGATAAGGAGTAGAAATTTTATGGTCTATATGATATTTCTTTAATGATTTCTCCAATATGGCATTTCTGAAATGATTTCCCCCATCATTTATGATAACTCTCGACATTCCAAATCTACAACATATGTTCATTTTCAAAAATCTTGCAGCACTTTGAGCATCACATCGAGGCAAAGCAACATCTTCTATCTATTTGGATACATAGTCCAGTGCTAACATTATATATAAATTTTTTAAAGATGATATAAATGATCCCATGAAATCTAATCCCCAAACATCAAATATTTAAAATTCTAGCATATAATTGAATGACATTTCATTTCTCCTAGAAATATTGCCTACTCGTTGACATCAATCACAAGTTTTGATATAAGCATTAACATGTCCAAGGATTGTAGGCCAATAAAATCCATATTATAAAATTTTGTATGTTGCTTTATCAACACAAAAATGTCCCCCAAAATCTTAATTATGAAATTTTTGGATAATTTCATAAGTTTCTTCTAAAGGTACACTTCTTCAAATAATCAGATCCTTTTCTTTTTTATATAAAAATTGGTCATTCAAAAAATTAGTCTTATCTTTAGATATAATTTTCCTCTTTTTTTGGTATGTCATTCCATAGGATATAATATCACTTACAAGAAAGTTCCAATGTCGGCATACCATGGAACGTGACACTCATTAATATTGAAAAGTTTTTCATCTAGAAAATGTTCATTAATTTCTTTCTCAAAATAGAGTGGTTTTTTCTAACTCAAGTCTGGACAAATGATCAGCAATTTGATTTTCAGTCCCCCTTCGATCTACTATTTCAAAGTCAAATTCTTACAAAAGAAAAATTTACCTTAGAAGTCTTGGTTTAGCATCCTTCTTTTTCATTAAGTACTTAATTGCAGAATAATTTGTATGCACTATGCAAAGAGTTCCAATTAGTTATGATATAAGGTTATCAAAGGCATATACTATTGCTAATAAATCTTTTTCAGTTATTATATAATTAAATTTGGTTTCATTAATAGTTTTATTAGCATAGTAAATTACTTTGAAAATTTTATCATATCTTTGTTCTAAAACAACTCTAATTACATAATCACTAGCATCACACATCAGTTCAAAAGGTTTTCCTCAATCTTGTGAAACTATAATTGGTGTAGTGATTAATTTTTCTTTTTATAACTCAAGCTTTTTGGCACTCTTCATCAAAATTGAAAATTGCATCTTTCTCTAGTAAATGGTATAAAGGCTTAGCAATTTTTGAAAAATCTTTAATATATCGTCTATGGAATCCAGCATGTCCTAAAAAACTCCTAATTTCCCTTACATTTGTTGGATAAAGTAAATTAGTGATCACTTGAATTTTAGCAGGATCTACTTCCATACCAATTTTTGATATTTAATGTCCTAATACAATTCCTCTAACTACCATAAATTGGCATTTTTCCCAATTAAGGACTAAATTTGTTTCTTTACAATGCTTAAGAACTTTTGATAAATGTTCTAAACATAAGTCAAATGAATTTCCAAACACTTAAATATCATCCATAAACACTTCAATCCCCTTTCAATTAAATCACAAAAAATTGCCATCATGCATCTTTGAAATGTAGTAAGGGTATTACATAAACCAAAGGGCATTCTTCTAAAAGCAAATGTACCATAAGGACTTGTAAAAGTTATTTTCTCTTGATACTTAGGATTTATTTGAATTTGGTGATAATCAGTCTATCCATTCAGAAAAAAAAAGTATTTATGCCCAGCTAGTATATCCAATATTTGCTCTAAAAAATGATCTTTCCTTGTGACAAGGTTTAATTTTCTATAATCAATGCATATTTGCCACCCTGAGACTTGTCTAGTTGGTATTAATTCATTATGTTCATTCATAGTCACAGTTACTCCTCCTTTCTTAGAAACACAGTGAATTGGACTAAACTATGCACTATCTGAAATAGAGTAGATAATTCCAACATCTAATCACTTTAAAATTTTTTTTTCTTTACAACTTCTTTCATAACAGGATTCAATCTCCTTCGAGGCTCAGCCCTGGGTTTGCAGATCTCTTCCATGTGAATTATATGTGTAAAAATTGAAGAATCAATTCCTGTAATATTGGTTATTGTCCATCCAAAGGCTTTCTTAAATTTATTCAAAATTTTCATCAATCTTTCTTCTTCTTCCATCGTTAACTTTAAGGAAATTATAATTGGTAAAGTAGAGGAATCACCTAAAAAGACATATTTTAAATGATCAGGAAGTAATTTCAACTCAAGTTCTTTTCTATTGATGGACAAAATGATTTATCTTCTTCTATCATGTCCAAAATTTCAAAATTTTCTCAAACATAATTTGAATCTTCCTTAAAAAGATCTTCACATTGATCTAATTCCTCTGCTTACTCGTGTTCCAAATCTTTTACTTTAGATTTTTCTTCATAATTAGTTTTGAAATGACATTCCCTCATATATCTTATAACATACATTCTATAGCATTCATCATCTTTATCTTTTGCAGAATATTTCATTGATCTTGAAATGTTAAAAGTAATAGTTTGATCATTGAAAAGCATAATTAATTCCCCTTTCTGAACATCTATCATTGCTCTTCCTGTGGCTAGGAAAGGTCTTCCCAAAATGATAGGTATCTCTTTATCTTCCTCCATATCTAGCATAATGAAATCAACAGGAAAGATAAATTGATCCACTTTCACTAGGACATCTTCTATAACCTCCTTTAAGGTGTTATCGAACGATTTGCTGACTGCAGAGTTAAAGTAGTAGGGTTATTTCTCATAATCCCAATCTTTTAAATATTGATAATGACATAAGTTCAACACTTGCACCTAAATCACATAAAGCTTTCCCATAAAATTTATCTCTTATTGCACATGGAATTGTAAAACTACCAAGTTCTTTAAGATTTTCAGGAAGCTTTTTTTGAATTATAGCACTGCACTCCTCACAAAGTGCAACATTCTCATTATCTTCAAACTTCCTTTTCCTGTTGAGAATATATTTCACAAACTTTACATAGCTTAGCATTTGTTCTAATGCTTCAGTAAATGAAATATTAATTATAAGCTTCTTAAAAATTTCTAAAAATTTTGAAATTTGCTTATCCAACTTTTGTTGACAAAGTCTCTGAGGAAATGGAGGTGGTGGTTTTTTTAAATCAATTTTCAGCAGATAAATAGGTCTTTCAGAATCTTTTGGAGCGTCCTCTTTTGATTCTTCAATTTCTTCTCTCTCTACTTCAGTTTCTTTTTGAACCCTACCTTCCAACTCTCTTCCGCTTCTAAGTTGAACGACTTTTACTTGCCCTTTATTCCGATCTTTTGGATTTGTTTTAGTATTACTAGGAAGTGTTCCTTGGGATCTATTACTTAATTAATTTTCAATTTGTCCAAGTTGATTCACAATATTTCTAATTGTAGCTCCTTGACTTTATAACTGATTTTCCATTTGTAACACCACTTCTTCTCCTTAAATTGTGGATTACTGCTAAAACATGGAGGATAAGTAGATCTAAAATTATTTTTCCTTTTGGTTGTTCTAGTTTCCTAATGGGTTTACTTGATTATTACCCCATTATTGATTATTATCACCCGTAGTATTATTCCAATTGAAGTTGGGATGGTTCTTTTAACATCAGTTATAATAATTTGAATATGGGGTATTTTGCTTGTTATTTATGACATTAAACGTTTCTAATGATGCTTGAGAATATACCATTTGGCCTAATGAATTCTCTTCAATCATAAAAATTGATTGAGAAAAATTCATTCTAAATTGGTCTAACTTCCTTGAAATTGCAGCAACTTGAATTGTTATCATAGAAATGCTTCAGATTCATAAATATTGAATATTTTCTTAGGATTTACACTCTTAAAAGGCCATTAAAAATTATTAGTAGCCATTTCTTCAATTAAAACATAATCATCATGAAATGGTTTTGACATCAATGAACCACCAACATCGACATCGATAATAGATCTAAGAGATCCAACTAATCCAGTATAAAAAGTTTGAATTACCAACCAATCTGGTATAACATGGTGTGGACACTTTCTTAAGAGTTCTTTAAATTGTTCCCATGCTTCATAAATAGATTCTCCTTCAAACTGATTAAAAAATGCAATATCATTTCTAAGCTTCACATTTTTTGTTGGTGAAAAATATTTAGTAAGGAATATTTGTGCTAAATCACCCCAAGTTCTAATAGATCCAGATGCTAATGAATTCAACCACATCTTTGTTTTATCCCTTAGTGAGAAAAAAAATAACCTAAGTCTTATGGCATCATCTGATACACCATCATATTTAAATGTAGCATACAATTCTAAAAAATTGGCAAGATATAAATTTGGATCTTCAGTTAGTGATCCCCCAAACTGATTATTTGATACCATTTGGATAATAACAGGTTTAAGTTCAAATTAATTAGCCACTACAGTAGGTTTTTAAATACTACAATGAAGTTCATCTACCGTATGGTTGACATAATCTCATAAAGGTCTAGATTCTTGATGAATTTCAGCATTTTGATCATTTTGGTTTGCCATTTCGGTAATTTTTTAGATTTTTCAAAACTTTTAATTTTTTTTGTTTCTTCTGATTTTCTTAACAGTTCTCTCTAATTCAGAATCATAGGGCACTAGTTCTTCAGAACCAGAACTACACATACACTAAAAAAAATAAAATAAAAAACACACAAAAATACTATAATAAGATATTGCTACAGTAACTCTTAAACTTTAAATAAGACCTTCTAAATTAGAAATTTGCTTTCAATAAATCTCCCCAGCAACGGTGCCAGAAACTTGATCATTACTGTTTATATGCAATAGTATAACAATGTATGCAATTTATATTCTTCCCTTATCTTTCTTACTTTGCAACAACACTAAATACTTGACCTGAGAAAATAAGAATTTAACTTTTTAATATATATATATATATATATATATATATATATATATATATATATATATATATATATATATATATATATATATATATATATATATATATATATATATATATATATATATATATATATATATATATATATATATATATATATATATNAAGCCCCGAATATCGAACCCATAGGGAGTGTTCACAATATGCACTTCTAAATAACAAACTTTCTATTTCAAAAAGACAACTATGTAAACTATAGATATTTTTACAGTTATTAAAATTCAATTCTTTTTGGTATTTTTGATATTTTGACAAAACAGAAACAACTTCTAAATATAACTTGAGTTTATGTAAAATAAAAGCACTAAATATGAAATATTTTTCTCCTTATCATGAATTAGTAATAAGTATAGGAATTCTATTATGGAAATATTTAAATTGTGTTGTGTCAAATAGGAGTAATATTATTCTTTACCATTACTAGAGATGCTATAAAGAACATTGACTAATTTAAAGTTTGAATAATTTTGAAGACTGACTAGGTAGGGAAGATACCAGGTCTCACTTTAAAATTCTCTCGATTTACTTCACCTGGGAGCTAACATCTCATATCAGAACCTAAAATAATAAACCAAGTTTGGGGCTTTAGCCTGTCACTCTAAAGTTCACTAACTCTACACCCTTCAAAGATTATTTCACTATTTATATGCACTAAATCATGTGAATTACATTTTCATTCATACAACCTCATGTGATTCTTTCTAATTGTTGACTGTGAGAATACCAGCCTGGTTCTTACATGTTCTCACAACAAATTTTAACATCTAGATGAGCTAGATCAAGAAGTAAATGAAGTACATGGAATTAAATCATCACAACTTCTTCTAACATTAATGATTAATACTCTTCACAACCTCCATCCAACACATTAATTAATTATCATTTTAAGGAGAAAGATAAAGAAAACTACTCGGAATCCATGAAGAAAACAATGCCACACTTTAGTTTAAGAGTTGAAATCATTGTCAAACCAACAAGAAGTCTCGATTAAAACCAAAAGTAGTTTAAAAACAAAGATAAAAACTTATCTCAAATCTCCGTCAAGCTCTTGAAGTTCCTTTGAATCTCTTCTCTCTTACAATACTCTTAATTCTCACAATAATACAAAAAATAAAAAGGAAAAAAATGAATTTGTGGTGCCTGAAAAATCTCTTGAAAATTTCCTTCACGAACTATTTCAAAAACTTCTCAGGACTCCATTTTCTCTCAATTTATTTCTTTTATAATTTTCCAAGAGGTGCCTTGGCATCTCTTCAAAAAGTGTCCTTATTCGATGTATTTTCCAAGGGATGCCTCCTTTCACAAGTATTTTAACCCTATTTTCATTTCTAGTGGTTATAATCACTCGCGTTAGCCAACAGGTGCCTCAATTGTCCCTTCAAAATTCGGCAAAATGAATTAACTCGTCAAATATACCTTTGGCACTTAAGAGTGGGGCCTCTGGTGCTTAGGCACGTCCTTTTCTATTTCAGTGGTGCTTCTGCGCCGGATTTGGTGCTTAGGCGCCAAAATACTTTTGCATCATTTTTGCATGTTTTTCTTCAATTTTGATCATTTTTCACTCCTTATAGTACTTTTCATCTTTTTAATTGTACCTGAAAGAAAAGCACACAAATACCTGTCATTAAAGAAAAATATCTCAAAAATATGTATAAAAATGTGTCTAAGAATATTATATATTTTAGGTGTATCACTGTACTAAATGCAGTAAATTCACGACTATTTTGGATGCATTCTTATTTGTTAAAATCCAGACTTACAGTTTAGTTTCGAGAGCCATTTAGTTGTCTTAATTGATTCATTAATACTTCTTTATTAGGTAAGAAGTATCCATAAAATTACATATTATCATTAAGTTTTTTATAATTTATTACTAATCTTCCACTATTTTTATCTATTATGTAACGTCAGCCATGATGATTTATGTACTCTTTTCTTTTCTATTTAAGGCCTTCTCTCTTTTGCTGAGGGGTCAGAGTGAATTAGGATTTTAAAAAAAAGAATAATAATATAGATGATAAGAAAATAAGATGTTGTATTTGCAAAAAAGAAGGACATTACACCAATAAATGTCCTAAAAAAAGTAAAATAAGCCATAAAAACTCTATAGCTTTCATCAAAGAAAATAACCTAGAACCTATTTTCAATTTTTCTGACATTGAAAGTGTAGAAGGGATATATATATCACAACTTTTCTTTATTTATGTAGATGATACTCTAATATTCAGTCCAACAATTATTGAACATTTAAAACATCTAACTCTGCTTGCGCAGAAGGCCTAAAAACATGGAATAATATTAAGTTAGAAAAAAGAAGTCTTTTTAACCAACACCATTGAATTCATAGTACTTATAATAGATAAATGTTCAATTAAATTTACAAGAACACATATTAACCAAATAAGAACATTTCAAACAAATTTTCATTAACTGTTAGAAGTAAGTGTTCCAATAAATTACAAGAACACATATTAACAAAAAATAGACCATTTCAAATAATTTTTTACCGTTTGTTAGAAATAAGTGTTATATTTTCCATGATTTTGATTTGTCATTTGTACAACAAGTTTTTAAATTCTTCCTTCTTTCCTAATCCTCCTAACCATTCTCTCTAGTTCTGAGTCATATGGTTCAAATTTTACAAATCTTGAAATAGACATTCAATACTAAAGATTTGACAAATATGATAGATTTTTAACACTAATAATTTTATTTTTGGTATTTTAGTTTTTCTTTTTGAAAAATAAAAACAAATAATTTACTAATTACTCTACATATTCAACCAAAATTCCCCTGAAAAGTTCTTTTACCATTGCGACTCCCCGAAAACAGTGCCAAAAACTTGATTGCTACTTTCTCCGACATACCTAATGATTTAGGGTTTAAATATTATAATATTGAAAATATATTTTATAAATTTTAATCACTTAATTTTCAACTACCTATCACTATTCACTAGGAATTAATGCAAGCGCACATATCATTCCAGTAATATAGGACTTTCTTTAGTCCCGAGTGTCAATCCCATAGAGAACTGCAGAATAAATCACTTTAGGTGAAGTTCTAGGTTACTACTACAAGGTCATAGTTTGGAGTGTCGATAAAGGTGGTTTTACTATCACTACTCCTAAGTTATAATTTTAATCCTACGTTGAAACTTATATAGAGCAATCAATAAGGTGAAAATCAAGATTGATAAAAAGTACTTTTATCTTGTGAATAAAAAAGTAGGTTGTAGGTTTGAAATTTAAGAATGTAAATAAAGTGGTGAAAAAAGGAGCATGTGTCTATCTACCCTCTCCCAAGTTATAGATACAACTAGTTCACTAATTAGTTATTTTCTTTTGGCATCAGTGCCAATTGGTGCCACATAGATGCTCCCCATAATTATATGCCCCGCCTGCCACCTAGAAAGCTCTAATCTGAACCTCCATAATACTTATCTCCCTAACTTTGCACAGCCACCTAACTACTACATCTTAGAGGTAAATGCTAATGTGAAGATTCTCTTGTTGATTCGCCACCGCTCTTGGTCAAGTCAAGTGGGCCACAACAAGTTTTAACAAATCTTGTGGCCAATAAGATATGTAAATTATGTTTAGGAGAACATTCATCATGAATAAAATTAAGATTTATTATTAAAATTCAACACCCTACACTTAAAACCAAATCATCACAAAAGAAAAGCATAGGGTTTCTACTCATAATGCATAATAGATTGAATAAAAAACTTCATGAAACAAAGCAATTTAAACTAAATATGTGATTCAAAGGATCACAAGACAATAAAAAAACTCTACTTAGCAAGAAAAAGTTTGCTAAATAGGTGTTTAATGGATTTCAATGCAATCAAAACATAAAATACTTAACTTTAATCACTTTGAAATCCTTTCACCAAAGTTTTCTACTTCTCCCTGCAATTTTTTATACAATCCCTTACAAATGCTCTTAAATATCCTTACAAATCTCTCTAAATTAGTGGAATCATACTCATAATAACGATTTCCTGAAGTCCTTGGGAGTTTCATACGTTGGAACTTTGTCCCTATGTCCTCAAATGGTAGAAAATTCCGCTTTCTATCACGCTGAATTGCTAAATAACTCCTAGAAAAACTGCTCCAGATAGTTTTGGTGTCTAGGCGCCCAACTGTGGCTCGTAGGTGCCACTTCCTTTATCAAGTGAGGAAATGAACTAGCGCCTATGTGCCAATATGTGGTGCCTAGGAGCCACCTTCTCTGGAATGTTTAAAGGGTTCAGTGCCTCAGCACCAAAAGCAGGAGTCATGGCGCTTTGGCCCTAGTTCAGGTCCTAGTTCCACTGCTCCAATTATCTCCTTTTTGCCTCGTTTTTGCTCCAATTGATTTACCTATTATACTTGCACCAAAAACCAAAAATTACCTTCCTTTTAGGTGTAATTTCATTCATAAATAAATATAAAAAATAAAGGAAATTAAGGATGCAAAAAGGTATATCAGCCCCCAAGTGTTTTGATGTCTTAACTATTTTGGGTGGGGCCTAGTTGTATGGTAATGGAATCCATTAGTCAAAAATGAATCAAAATCGGGGTAGGCCCAATTTTCTTTGACAACCCATGATGCCATCAAGCCTTAGGGTCAACTGGGTGTGTTGTAATTCCAAAGTGGTTTTTAGGGTTCATTAGGGTTTATGGAGGCCTAAGGTGAGATTAGAGATCAATTTGGGTAGAACTCCTTCCCAATGTGAATTTTAGTGTTATGGTGACCCCCATGGTCTATGGAAGGATTTCTAGGGTTTTGGGACCTAGAGCATGTCTTACCCATGAGGAGGGGTGGCTTGAGTCTATTACCAAGCCAAAACCCTAAACCAACTTAACAAGAAGTTGAGTGTCATGGCTTGTACTGATGAGGCCCAAGTGGGCATAACCCTAGTCTTGGGGTTATGTATACATGAGTGGGTGGACCCTCACAAAAGTAAGGTTAATACGAAGCCATTGACGTCTTGTCAATATTTATGACATCCCCTACCATTAGCTCCTTTGAATTCCATAAATAACTATTCCACACAAGCCTTTCCTAGTTTATTTTTCTATGATCAATCAAGAAAACTAAACTTTGAAATCTTGAAGATAAAATCCAAATCTTAATCGAGAGTTTTCTTAAGTTATTTCAGTCATTTAAGATGTAATTAACTATAGGGGCTTGATCCTATAAGAGAATTAGTAACCAAGATAATCTAAACCCTATCTAATATTCAGATTAGGTAGGAGAATGATTTGTTGGCAATTTCACAGACCAAATAAATATAATATATTTCTTAGTTTGAATAGTTAAGACTACTATCGAGTGATATTTTCATTTTTTTGAAGTCAAGCAATATTTGTAATATCAAACTCAGTTATTTAAACCATTCAATAGATGAGAGTTGTTTGGTCTCATTTTAAAAAATTAAAAATTCCTTTTTTCAAAATTAGAATTATATATATTAAATTAAATTATTTTTAAAATAAAAACTGATATGCATACAACAGTCAGACTAGTGATTGGAAATAAAAAAATTTTAATTTTCCTAAATCTTGAATTTATATTTGATTGCCTTACAAGCTATAAATTGATTTAACAAGTCTTCAAAGTGAAGTCTCCTTATGAGTCGACAAAAATATATTTTGGAACTTGTNTTTTTTTTTTCAATATTTGAATTAAATATATTACATTAGCTTTTTTTTAAAATAAAAATTGATATGCATACGACAGTCAAACTAGTGAATGGAAATAAAAAAAATTATAATTTTCCTAAATCTTGAAGTTATATTTGATTGCCTTACAAGTTATAAATTGATTTAACAAGTCTTCAAAGTGAAGTCTCCTTATGAGTCGACAAAAATATATTTTGGAACTTGTAGACTATATAAACGAATCAAAACATGACCACAAAGAGTAAGCATAATTAGAAATGACTAAAAGGATATATTTAATTCATATAAATGTGTGTTATAAAACCCCAATTTATACACTTTAATTACATTAAAATAAATTTTCTGGATCTTTGGGTTAAGTGTTGGATAAGCCACCATCCACCCCATTGTCCCCCTCAGATTTTTTGTGGTGTCCAGAAGCGGAGGGGCCAAAATAGAGTTTTTTGAACTCATCAAGGTTAAAATATTTTGGGTCGAGCATCCCCACCTTGATGAACTCATCAACAATAATTTTTCGGCCAACCTATAGGTAATCAACTTGCATCGTGAGAAGTTCTTCAGTAGTCATCTAAGTAGACATTCACTCTAACAGCTCAATGTTCTCATCTTGAACCATTGATATCAATTTAGACATTATCTCTAAATCCGCCTTAGCATCTTTCAAATCTGCCTCTGCCTCGACCACCTTCATATTTGACAGCCGAATCCTGATATTTTCTAGCCTTCTCCTTAGGCATCCTCATGGATAATTAAAGGGAAGATAAGTGGTGAGTGGAAGCATAACTCAGAAGTTGAAAATAGTCAAGCGATAAACTTAAAATATATAGTCTTTATGTCCACAATTTTATACCTATTTTTGAGATATTTTGCTTTAATGGAAGGCATTTACGTGTTTCTATTTTAGGTAAAATTAGATGGATGAAAAATGGTGAATGGAGTGAAAAAAGATCAAATTTGGAGCAAAAATCAAGAAAGTGTGCAAAAGAACTGTGGCGCCTAAGCTCTCAGAACTGGCACTTACGCACCAGTAAAATCGAGAAGGCCACACCTACGAGAAAAGTACCTCACACTTTCACGCCAAAAGTAGTTATCTGATGATTCAATGAATTTGGTAAATTTTTTGAAGAGGTGATTAAAGCAACTTTTGGTGAAAATATGAGAAATAGTTAATGGATGCAAAAATACATTCAATTGGCTTTTGAAAGAAGGAAACACTTGAAAGATTCATTGAATGTGAAAACATTTTGAAAAGATACCAAGACACCTTTTAAAAATTATAAAAGAATAATTGGATTGAAGAACTCTCTCTCTCTCTCTCTCTCTCTCTCTCTCTCTCTCTCTTTACTTCTTTTAAAGGGACTCTTCTACACACGCCGCCACCCCCACCCTTTTTTCTTTTATTTTGAGTTATAGTTTGTATTGTAAGGGAAGAAAGAGATTCAAAGGAACTTTGAGAGTTTGGTGGAGCAGATTTGAGATAAGTTTTTATCTTTGTGATTGCATTTGGTTTTAATTTACACTTCTTGTTTGTTTGCATGATTTCTACTTTTAAACTTAAGTGTAGTTGTGTTTTCTCCATGAATTCTGAGTAGTTTTTTTTATATTTTCCTTTAAAATGATAAGTTATTAAGTATTGGATGGAAGTTGTGTGAAGTATTAATCTTTAATGTTGGAACAAGTTGTGATGATTTTAAACCTTGTACTTCATTTACTTCTTGATTTGGCCAATTAAGATGTTAATACCTGTTGTGAGAACATGTAAGATCCGAGGTGGTATTGGCTTAGTAAATTAATGGAAAGAATCACATGGGATTGTATGGATGAGAATGTAATTCATATGGTTGAGTGCAAATAAATATGAAAACAAACTTTGAAGGGTGTATAATTAAAGAGCTTTAGAGTGGAAAGCTAAAGCCCCCAATTTGGTTTATAGTTTTAGGTTTTGATACGTGATGTTAGCCCCGAGGTGGAGGGAGAAGAGAAAACTCTAGAGTGAGATCTAGTATCTTCTCTACCTAACCCATCTTCAAGACTATTCAAGCTTTAAATTAGCCAATGTTCTTTATAGCATCTTTAGTAAGGGTAAAAAATATTATTGCTCCTATTTAGCACAACACAATTTGAATACTTCCACAATAGAATTTCTATACTTGTTATTGATTCATGATAAGGAAAAAAGATTTTTTATTTATATTGCATTCATTTTACAAATATCTAGTTAAATTTAGTTAGTTGTTTACTTTAATTTCATTTATCAAAAATTAAAAAAAGAATCAAAATTTCATTGCTATTATAACATCTAAATTATGAGTAAGAATATTTTGCTAAGTAGAAATTGTTATCTGATTTCTTCTGATTTTAGTTACATATTGTCTTTTATCCCTGTCGGTTCGATATTCAGGGCATAATAAAAAAGTCTTATATTACTTGATAACAATACATATACTTGCGTAGTATCCCATATTTAAATATAATAATTGTATTCTTATTTGTTTCAAAGTCAAATTTTTTGCTTAGTTGTTGCTGTTGATCAAGTTTTTGGCACATTTGCAAAGCAAGAATTATAAGGAAGAAAAAATTAAGATTAGAACCGGATACATCGTATTGTCATATAAAATCGGGATCATCAATCGATTGCCACAATTAAATTGGGTGGAGTTCATTGAGGTGCTTATCCTTTAATAAGAACACAAGTATACATATCACTCAAGTAATAAAGGGCTCTAATAGAGTCCTAGATATTGATCCCACATAGTAGTTGGAAATCCTTATAGATAAATTCTTAAAAGTATAATGTAAATCAGAATTTAAACTACAAAACTGAAGCACAAAATTTGAATCTAACGTATTAGAGTAAATGCTAAATAAAATGCAGTTAAAAGAACTAAGTTAATTAAACTAATTGCTAAACTTTCAAAAGTAAACTTACGAAAACTAAACAAGTTTTTTTTTATGGAGAATTCAAATTTAAGAAAGCATCATTTCCCTTTACAACGATATATGAATTGTGAATAAATTAAAATCATTTGAAAATATATAAAATTGTTTTGTGTCAAATAGGAGCAATTGTATTCTTTACCCTCTTCCAAGTGCATAAAGAACATTGACTTCAGAGTTTGGTCCCTAATTTCGTAGTTAGGCTAGGAGGATATCGGCTGTCATTCTAGAACTCCCACTACTCTCTCACCTGAGGGCTTCTCGTATTAGTTTTCAATCAACTTGACCAAATCTTCAATTCTGCATCTAACAAAGTAAATTTTCTTATTTATTTGTACTCAACTCCATAGATGACATCCTCTCCAATAAAATCAAATGTGATTCTCACTAAGTTGTAAAAATCATAGCCCTTTCGAAACTTGTGTGTCTCAACACCTTTTAACATTTCAATTGGCTAAATCGAAAAACAAATGAAGATCAAAGTTCAAATCATAAAAAATTGTTGACAATTGAAATCACATAGAAAAAAAATCAATTCTTCACAAAATCATATCTCAAAGTAGGGAGAAGGATAAAGACGAGTACTCAGAATTCATGAGAAAAAAACAAAAAAATGGATTTTATATATATAAAAAAGTTTACAAAAACAAAGAAGTAAAAGGCACAACTTTTTTCGCAATCCTTATCAAGAAAATCCCTAGAATTTCTCTTCAAGCAATTTCCCGCTTTTCAAGAACTCTCAATTCTCTCTTAGAAGAGTAATGAAGAAGAAATCTCTCACCTTCCCTCTCTGTTTACAATCCTTGAAGAAAATCTCCAAGCCCTTAACTTTCTCTCTCTTTCTCTCCCTTCTTCAAACTCTCTCCCTCATGTCTCTCTTCAACTCTCGTTTGATGCCCTAGACTTCCCTCTCTTTTATTAGAGGTTGCATCCCTCTAAAAAAATTCAAAATTCCCTAAAAAATTATATCCAAATGTCAACTCTTTTGAATTTCAAAATACATGTCTATTGATCTAAGAGACATATCCCTTCATAAAAGAACCTTTCGAAATGTCGAGATGCATTGAATCATTCCATGGGGTGCTTAGAAAAAGCAAGTCCTTCTAAATTTGCGCAAAATTCATCTCGAACCGCCTTAATTCTCAAAAAATGGTCTTTGGTGCTTCAGACGCTGGTTTTGGCGCTTCAGACGCCAACTTGTTTAAGATTGTGATGTTCTGGGTTTTGCACTTCAGACACCAAATCTAGCGCTTCAGGTGCCAACTCTCTGTAAAATGGTGCTTCAGGTGCTAGCTCTTAAGGTGTCATATCTGGCGCTTTAGGTGTCATAATCTCAAAATTTACTATTTTTGCTATAAATTTCATCATTATTTTGCTACTTTTACTCGAAATGCCTAAAATTGATTTACCTGCAATAAAAACATGAAAATACCCTTCTTTAAAGTGCAATATCACCAAAAACAAGTATAAAATGTATACTTAAAGCAACACATTATTTTAGTGTATCAATGGTCCCGTCCATGCACTTGACGAGTGCCTCATGAGACTCCCTTTGACCGTTAACCTCCCTCTCTTAGTTGGCCAATGAAGGTGGCAGGACATGAAGAGGAGGCGAGGTGGATACCTCCTCAATTGCAGTTGGAGAAGAAGTACTGACTAGCACCTTGGTTCATCTTGACATTTAATCAATTGAGAGTCGATAATTTCCATAGTCTCCTCTCTAGTGTTAGAGTCAATGTTATAAGAAAAAATTAAAGGATCGATTAAAAGAAAATTCAGGTTACCAATCATGCGCTCTATCTCTGATGTATGGAAACTTTCTGCAACAAGAGGAGGGTTAATGCCACCAGGGGACCCCTTTTGACAAAAGACTGAGGGGGAATACCTTCCACTGACAAAGCTCCATCTTGGAGAGCTTCATCGGTCGAAAGCTAGATTGGATCATCTGTCGGAGGTGGAGCATCACTTTAGCGATCTCCCCAGTCAAAGGTTGAAACCATATAACTAATTACAATAACACATTTATAGTCAACTAGTTTAACTTCAATTGAAATGTAAACCCTTGATAATCAATTGAAAACTTATATTATGGATAAACTATAATTTTCAACCTTAGTATTGTGCCAACAAAACAAATGATTCAGACTGAAAGACGACATTATATTCCCATAATTTTAAACAATAAAGCTAGCATTAGTTTTACATATTGCTACGTTAAGTGTTTAAATTTTTTTTTATTATGACCATTACAAAAAATCAAGTATGAAATAAAGCTGGGTATAATTAGGGGATGAATGATACCTTGGTTATTTATATTGAGAAAAATATTTATTTGCGATCGATATTATTTGCGATCAATAATGATATAATTATTAAATAGTTTCATAAAATCAAGATGAGACTTTACAAGTTATAAATTTTTTATCATTATAGATTTTATCTTTTTATATTAACATTATGCACATTTATATATATATTTTTTATACCATGATAAAAAGCACATTAAAACTTTTAAATAGAGGAAACATATGTAAAAATGAAAGAAAGGAGTCCGGGCTCTCTCCTCCCATGAGTTGCTCCTCTCTTTTTCTCTCTCCCATTATGACTGAATGCTAGGAGAATTTGGGCATAACCCATGGATACGTCCTAAAAGGATTTAGCCCTTCGCTCATAGGACTTTAGATCGACAACCAGTTCGCTTGCTTCCATAGCAACGACACGTCCCACGCATCCACAAGTTCACCCTCAGAGTGTGGTTGCATAATCAATCAAGTTATCTTAATCCTTTAACTGAGGGGTGAAATCAGTTATGAGATCGATACTCAGTGCAACCGCTTCAGTCGAAGCGAAGGGTCCTGTGGTAGCCAGATTCGTCTCCACTTCAGTAAATTAAGCATCGATAGAGGGGCAGCTCTGGATAGGCTCCTGACTTTAATATCACTCATCCATAAAAGTATTCAGAGAACTAACATTTTTATTCAACAAACTTGAAGAAGGACCCTCCTTCAAAATTTCCTGCCTCTAGAAAAGTTTAATTTTTTTTCGAGCTGGTCTTCTGATCTAAGGAGAATTAATTGCTTCCTATGATGAAGGTTCTCTTAAAAATGAGATTGCAAAATTTTCATCTCAAACACTGGGATTTTAATCATAGCACTAATAAGCTTATTGAAGGAGTGCACCTTTCTCCAAATATGTGGAACTCACAGTTTTGTTACAATGCACTTATTACCTTGAAGTGTGGGCACTCAAAAAGTTTAAACAACCATTATAATCAATATAATTTATGACTCCCAACTTACTTTTTGCATGTTCTTTCTTTTTAGGCAACTCAAAATAATAAGCTTCTAAATTTTGGTCTTGACTAAATAACGGTCTTATTGTCAAACGACCAAGTTGAATCCATTCAACCATAAGTGTCACATTCAATGGATCTCAACTGGCTGAACAAAATAATTGAAATAGCCATTTTCTATAGGAGAACTCCAAGGCACTCGAGGATGAAATGGATTCATTCATTAACAAAATTCAAGAGACTACTCCCTGCAAGTGAAGCACAAAGTGCCCCCAATGAAAGTTAGTCCTAGTCTATTGATGAGCACGAACGATATGATTCCTCACAAGAAAGCTAGCGAGTTCCTTGATGAAAAAGGTATATACTCGAAACACATTGAGTTCTCATGTCGAAGATCCTTATTTTTATGTTATTAAGCTCAAAAGAGGCCAAAGATCCATGCAACATAATGAGCTTCATTTTCGTAATTTTCTAGTAGAAATCTGATTGAAGAGTCAAAAGAATCGAAGAACTAAATATATACACAAATATGACCATATAAATAACACAATTTTTTTTTTCGTATTATAAATACAAAAACTAATATATTGAATTGACTCATCCTAGAAGTGACTGAATTGAGCAAATCCACCGAAGTGTTGAACTGATCCTACTTGCCAAAGTGATTGAATTTATCCCACTTGTCCAAGTGGTTGAATCTTATTTCACCCGAGAATTTAATCTTGCCCACATAGGGATTGGACAACTGTTATGGATTATCATCATTATTATCATGGGCATAAATCCAACATTTTTTAAAGGCATCATGTGTCATCCAAGCCACAGTCTTTTTATCAAGACACCATGGATATGTATTATACTGTTCTAAGTGTATTTTCTATTATTTTTTTNGTATTTAATTCATATAAATGTGTGTTATAAAACCCCAATTTATACACTTTAATTATATTAAAATAAATTTTATGGATCTTTGGGTCAAGTGTTGGATAAGCCACCATCCACCACATTGTCCCCCTCAGATTCTTCGCGGTGTCCAGAAGCGGAGGGGGTGAAATAGAGTTTTTCAAACTCATCAAGGTTAAAATATTTTGGGTCGAGCATCCTCACCTTGATGAACTCATCAACAACAATTTTGCGGCCAACCTCTAGGTTATCAACTTGCGTGGTGAGGAGTTCTTCAGTAGTCATCTAAGTAGACATTCACTCTAATAGCTCAATGTTCTCATCTTGAACCACTGATATCAATTCAGACATTATCTCTAAATCCGCCTTAGCGTCTTTCAAATCTGCCTCTGCCTCGACCACCTTCATAGTTGACAGCCCACTCCTGATACTTTCTAGCCTTCTCCTCGGGCTTAGTGGATCTCCCCCTCGTGGATAGATAAAGGGAAGATAAGTGGTGAGTGGAAGCACAACTCAAGAGCTGAAAATAGTCAAGCGATAAACTTAAAATATATAGTCTTTATGTCCACAATTTTATACCTATTTTTGAGATATTTTGCTTTAATGGAATACATTTGCGTGTTTCTCTTTTATGTAAAATTAGATGGATGAAAAATTGGTGAAAGGAGTGAAAAAAGATCAAATTTGGAGCAAAAATCAAGAAGGTGTGCAACAGAACTGTGACGCTTAAGCTCCCAGAATTGGCACTTACACACCAGTAAAATCGAGAAGGCCACGCCTATGAGAAAAGTACCTCACACTTACACGCCAAAAGTAGTTACTTGATGATTCAATGAATTTGGAAAAATTTTTGAAGAGGTGATTGAAGCAACCCTTGGTGGAAACATGAGAAATAGTTAATGGATGCAAAAATACATTCAGTTAGCTTTTGAAAGAAGGAAACATTTGGAAGATTCATTGAATGTGGAAATATTTTGAAGAGACACCAAGACACCTTTTGAAAATTATAGAAGAATAATTGGATTGAAGAACTCTCTCTCTCTCTCTCTACTTCTTTTAAAGGGACTCTTTTACACACGCCACCACCCCCTCCCCTTTTTCTTTTATTTTGAGTTATAGTTTGTATTGTAAGGGAAGAAAGATATTCAAAGGAACTTTAAGAGTTTGGTGGAGCGGATTTGAGATAAGTTTTTATCTTTGTGATTGCATTTGGTTTTAATTTAGACTTCTTGTTTGTTTGCATGATTTCTACTTTTAAACTTAAGTGTAGTTGTGTTTTCTCCATGAATTCTAAGTAGTTTTTTTATCTTTTTCCTTAAAATGATAAGTTATTAAGTACTGGATGGAAGTTGTGTGAAGTATTAATCTTTAATGTTGGAACAAGTTGTGATGATTTTAAACATTGTACTTCATTTACTTCTTGATTTGGCCAATTAAGATGTTAATATCTGTTGTGAGAACATGTAAGATCCGAGATGGTATTGACTTAGTAAATTAATGATAAGAATCACATGAGATTGTATGGATGAGAATATAATTTATATGCTTGAGTGCAAATAAATATGGAAACAAACTTTGAAGGGTGTATAATTAGAGGACTTTAGAGTGGAAAGCTAAAGCCCCCAATTTAGTTTATAGTTTTAGGTTTTGATACGTGATGTTAGCCCCGAGGTGGAGGGAGAAGAGAGAACTCTAGAGTGAGAGCTAGTATCTTCTCTACCTAACCCATCTTCAAGACTATTCAAATTTTAAATTAGCCAATGTTCTCTATAGCATCTCTAGTAAGGGTAAAGAATACTATTGCTCCTATTTGGCACACACAATTTGAATACTTCCACAATAGAATTCCTATACTTGTTATTGATTCATGATAAGGAAAAAGATATTTTATTTATATTGCCTTCATTTTACAAATATCTAGTTAAATTTAGTTAGTTGTTTACTTTAATTTCATTTAGCAAAAATTAAAAAAAGAATCAAATTTTCATTCTTATTATAACATCTAAAGTTTGAGTAAGAATATTTTGCTAAGTAGAATTTGTTATCTAATTTCTTCTGATTTTAGTTGCATATTGTCTTTTATCTCTGTGGGTCCGATATTCAGAGCTTAATCAAAAAGTCTTATATTACTTGATAACGATACATATACTTGCATAGTATCTCATATTTAAATATAATATATGTATTCTTATTTGCTTCGAAGTAAAATTTTTGCTTAGTTGTTGCTACTGATCAAGTTTTTGACATCGTTGCAAAGTAAGAATTATAAGGAAGAAAAAATTAAGATTATAACCGGATACATCATATTGTCATATAAAATCGGGATCATCAATCGATTGCCATAATTAAATTGGGCGGAGTTCATTGAGTTGCTTATCCTTTAATAAGAACACAAGAATACGTATCACTCAAGTAATAAATGGCTCTAATGGAGTCCTAGATATCGATCTCACATAGAAGTTGGAAATTCTTATAGATAAATTCTTAAAAGTATAATGTAAATCAGAATTTAAACTACAAAACTGAAGTAAAAAATTTGAATATAAAGTATTAGAGTAAATGCTAAATAAAATGCAGTTTAAAGAACTAAGTTAATTAAACTAATTACTAAACTTTCAAAAGTAAACTTATGAAAACTAAACAAGTTTTTTTTTATGGAGAATTCAAATTTAAGAAAGCATAATTTCTCTTTACAACGATATATGAATTGTGAATAAATTAAAATCATTTGAAAATATATAAAATTGTTTTGTGCCAAATAGGAGCAATCATATTCTTTACCCTCTTTCAAGTGCATAAAGAACATTGACTAATCCAGAGTTTGGTCCCTAATTTGGTGGTTAGGCTAGAAGGATATCGGCTGCCATTCCAGAGCTCTCACTACTCCCTCACTTGAGGGCTTCTCGTATTAGTTTTCAATCAACTTGACCAAATTGGGGATTTTAATTCGTCACCTTAAAATCTTCAATTTTGCATCCAACAAAGTAAATTTCCCTATTTATTTGTACTCAACTCCATGGATGACATCCTCTCCAATGAAATCAAATGTGATTCTCACTATGTTGTAGAAATCATAGCCCTTTCGGAACTTGTGTTTCTCAACACATTTTAACATTTCAGTTGGCCAGATCGAAAAGCAAATGAAGATCAAAGTTCAAATAATCACAAATTTTTACATTTAAAATCGTATAGAAAAAAAAATCAATTCTTCACTAAATCATATCTCAAAGTAGGGAGAAGGATAAAGAGGAGTACTCAGAATTCATGAAAATGAAACAACAAAAAATAGATTTTTTATATAAAAATAAGTTTATGAAAACAAAGAAGTAAAAGGAACAACTTTTTTCACAATCCTTATCAAGAAAAACCCTAGAAGTTCTCTTCAAGCACTTTCCCTCTTTTCAAGAACTCTCAATTCTCTCTTAGAAGAGTAATGAAGAAGAAATCTCTCACCTTCCCTCTCCGCTTACAATCCTTGAAGAAAATCTCCAAGCCTTTGACTTTCTCTCTCTTTCTCTCTCTTCTTCAAACTCTCTCCCTCATGTCTCTCTTCAGCCCTCCTTTGATGCCCTAGACTTCCCTCTCGTTTATTAGAGGTTGCCTCCCTCCAAAAAGAATTCAAAATTCCCTAAAAAATTATATCCAAATGCCAATTCTTTTGAATTTCAAAAGACATGTCTATTGATCTAAAAGACATATCCTTCATAAAAGAACGTTCCAAAGTTTCTAGATGCATTGAATCACTCCATGGGGTGTTTATAAAATGCAACTCCTTTGAAATTTGTGCAAAATTCACCCTGAACTGCCTTAATTCGCAAAAAAATGGTCTTTGGCGCCTCAGGCGCTGGTTTTGGCGCTTCAGGCGCCAACTTGCTTAAGACTGCAATGTTCTGGGTTTTGCACTTCAGACACCAAATCTTGCACTTCAGGTGTCAGCTCTCTGTAAATGGTGCTTCAGGTGCCAGCTCTCTGTAAAATGACACTTAAGGTGCCATATCTGACACTTTAGGTGCCATATCTGACGCTTTAGGTGCCATAATCTCAAAATTTATTTTTTTTGCTCCAAATTTCATTATTGTTTTGCTACTTTTATTCTAAATGCCTAAAATTGATATATCTGCAACAAAAACATGAAAATACCCTTCTTTAAAGTGCAATATCACCAAAAACAAGTATAAAATGTATACTTAAAGTAACACATTATTTTGGTGTATTAATGGTCTCGTCCATACACTTGACGAGTGACTCATGAGACTCCCTTTGACCGTTAACCTCCCTCCCTTAGTTGGCCAATGAAGGTGGCAGGACAGGAAGAGGAGGCGAGGTGGATACCTCCTCAATTGCCGTTGGAGAAGAAGTACTGACAAGCACCCCTGGTTCGTGTTGACGTTCAATCAATTGAGAGTCGATAATTTCCATAGTCTCCTCTCTAGTGTTAGAGTCAATGTTATAAGAACAAATTAAAGGATCGATTAAAATAAAATCCAGTTTACCAATTATGTGCTCTACCTCTGATGTATGGAAACTTTCTGCAACAAGAGGAGGGGTAATGCCCACCAGGGGACCCCTTTTGACAAAAGACTGAGGGGGAATGCCTTCCAACGACAGAGCTCCATCTTGGAGAGCTTCATCAGCCGAAAGCTAGATTGGATCATCTGTCGGAGGTGGAGCATCACTTTGAGCGATCTCCCCAGTCAAAGGTTGAAGCCATATAACTATTTCATGTCATTTTAAAATTGAAATATTCTACATAGTCATTGATATTCAACTATAAGAGTTGAATAATTTTTGTAGAGACAAATACAGAACTATTTTTGTTTGTTGCATGTTTTAATTTAACCAATTCATTTAGTGCATATGATAAAGATAAGTTAATTACCATAACACATTTATAGTCATCTAATTTAACTTCAATTGAAATGTATACCCTTGAAATCAATTGAAAACTTATATTATGGATAAACTATAATTTTCAACCTTATTATTGTGCCAACAAAACAAATGATTCAGACTGAAAGACGACATTATATTCTCATAATTTTAAACAATAAAGCTAGCATTAGTTTTACATACTGCTACATTAAGTGTTTAATTTTTTTTTTTTACTATGACCATTACAAAAAATCAAGTATGAAATAAAGCTGGGTATAATTAGGGGATGAATGATACCTTGGTTATTTATATTGAGAAAAATATTTATTTGCGATCGATATTATTTGCGATCAATAATGATATAATTATTAAATAGTTTCATAAAATCAAGATGAGACTTTACAAGTTATAAATTTTTTATCATTATAGATTTTATCTTTTTATATTAACATTATGCACATTTATATATATATTTTTTATACCATGATAAAAAGCACATTAGAACTTTTAAATAGAGGAAACATATGTAAAAATGAAAGAAAGGAGTCCGGGATCTCTCCTCCCATGAGTTGCTCCTCTCTTTTTCTCTCTCTCCCATTATGACTCAATGCTAGCAGAATTTGGGCATAACCCACGGATACGTCCTAAAAAGATTTAGCCCTTCGCTCATAGGACCTTAGATCAACAACCAGTTCGCTTGCTTCCATAGCAACGACACGTCCCACGCATCCACAAGTTCACCCTCAGTGCGGTTGCATGATCAATCAAGTTATCCTAATCCTTTAACTGAAGGGTGAAATCCATTATGGGATCGGTACTCAATGCAACCGCTTCCGTCGAAGCGGAGGGTCCTGTGGTAGCCAGATTCGTCTCCACTTCAGTAAATTAAGCATCGATAGAGGGGCAGCTCTGGATAGGCTCCTGACTTTAGTATCACCCATCTCGTAGTCTTCAAAGGTTTGATTGATTGACATCTCTTAAAGTAGTAGATTACCAAAGGAATGTCAGATTGACAAAATTGCATTACGTTACTTCCAAAAAAAGGCTTGTACTTTTTTGGCTTGTGTCTTTACCCTCAATAATATGAGTCCCAATGATATATTTCTTTGCCGATAAGGGATCTATATGGATTACTTTTGAGACAGAATGTCGCTCTGTAACCTATCCGCATTATCACATCAAACTCATGAAATCCTTCATACAACCAATAATATGAAGGCCTAGAAAGACAAATTACAACACCTTCACATCCAAATTAGTGCTTTGCAAAAATTTTCATATCAGGCTCACCTTGTTCTTTGGTTACATCAGGAAGTTGACCTTCCACATGATCATTCAAATCACGTGGGAACTTCTAAGGTGAACAACATTCAAAAGGGAGCATTGATTCTTCAACCATCAAACTAGCCCTAAATAGCGCGTCCATAAAAGAATTCAGAGAACTGACATTTTTTATTCAACAAACTTGAAAAGGGACCCTCCTTCAAAATTTCCTGCCTCTAGAAAAGTTTAATTTTTTTTCGAGCTCGTCTTCTAATCTAAGGAGAATTAATTGCTTCCTATGATGAAGGTTCTCTTAAAAATGAGATTGCAAAATTTTCATCTCAAACACCGGGATTTTAATCATAGCACTAATAAGCTTATTGAAGGAGTGCACCTTTCTCCAAAAATGTGGAACTCACAGTTTTGTCACAATGCTCTTATTACCTTGAAGGGTGGGCACTCGAAAAGTTTAAACAACCATTATAATCAATATTATTTATGACTCCCAACTTACTTTTTGAATGTTCTTTCTTTTTAGGCAACTCAAACACTGAAATAATAAGCGTCTAAATTTTGGTCTTGACTAAATAATGGTCTTGTTGTCAAACGACCAAGTTGAATCCATTCAACCATAAGTGTCACATTCAATGGATCTCAACTGGCTGAACAAAATAATCAAAATAGCCATTTTCTGTAGGAGAACTCCAAGGCGCCCGAGGATGAAATTGATTCATTCATTAACAAAATTCAAGGGACTACTCCCTGCAAGCGAAGCACAAAGTGCCCCCAATGAAAGTCAGTCCTAGTTTATTGATGAGCACGAATGATAGGATTCCTGACAAGAAAGCTAGCGAGTTCCTTGATGAAAAAGGTATATCCTCGAAACACATTGAGTTCTCATCTCGAAGATCCCTATTTTTATGTTATTAAGCTCAAAAGAGGCCAAAGATCCATGCAACATAATGAGCTTCATTTTCGTAATCTTCTAGTAGAAATCTGATTGAAGAGTCAAAAGAATCGAAGAACTAAATATATGCACAAATATGACCATATAAATAACACAAATTTTTTATTTTTCGTATTACAAATACAAAACTAACATATTGAATTGATTCATCTTAGAAGTGACTGAATTGAACAAACCAACCGAAGTGGTTGAACTGAGCCTACTTGCCAAAGTAATTGAATTTATCCCACCTGTCCAAGTGGTTGAATCTCATTTCACCTGAGTATTTGATCTTGCCCACATAGGGATTGGACAACTATTACGGATTATCATCATTATTATCATGGGCATAAATCCAACATTTTTTAAAGGCGTCATCTGTCATCCATGCCACAGTCTTTTTATCAAGACACCATGGATATGTATTATACTGTTCTAAGTGTATTTTCTATTATTTTTTTTCTTTTAGTATAAAAGAGAAGTCGAGAGGAGAGAAGATATCCTGAATCTTCTTCCAAAATCTCTCTCTCTCTCTCTAAAAATGTGAATCTCATATGAGTCAAGCTAAAAATAAAATCCTTGATGCCCTCTCAAATCTCACCACAATCTCCGTCTCTCCTACTTTTCATCCATAAATATAATACCCCTACTGAGTTATATGTGCCCATAAATAATACAGAGCCCTGCATCCTAAAAGAATTCAATAATATATTTTATATTATAACATGCTTCCTTATTTATGCATATAAAAACATGGATTTCACTCTTTAGGAGTTAAAATAAATAATGATATTTTTGGTGTAAAATGTAATATTTGAGTGATATAAATTCAGAAAAATTGAAGTTTAGTGTTGGAGATATAAATACAAAAGAATTGGGTGGTATCCTATGCCATATATTTCTTCACCCCCAAACCGCCCCACTACTACAAAATTTAGGGTCTGTTTGGGGCAGCTTATTTAGTGCGGTGGCGTTTTGAAAACGCACCTGACATGTTTGGGAAACTGTGTTTTGACAGCTTATGCATTTTTAAAACATTGAAAACATCGTTTTCACACATCACCTATCTAAGTGCGGAGATAACTTTCTGACAACGATTTAATTTTTTTTAAAAAAATAAAAAATTATAATAGCCACCGAACCTAACTTATCAGCAAATTATTCAATAACGACATCAGAATTTTAAACAGAAACAATTATATCGATATATATATTCTACTAAAAAAACGAGCAAAATTATGGATAAGAGAAAACCTAAAATTCAAATTAATCGGAAGCCTCTCGTACTCCTGCNTTTTTTGGTTTGAAGGGTACTCCTGCACATTTTTTCCCACACTTCTAGCAGAACGACTACTAAAAATTTAAGCTCTTAATTGTCACATTAATGAGAGGTGTGATTAATTTTAAATAACTGTGATTAAAAGCAACATTTTCTTACTTGGTGATTAAGAGCTTCTATCACGATTCTTAGTAAAAATTTGGTTCCATGGCTATCTTTATTCTCTAGTCACAACTTTCAAATGTTTTTTTCCACACAAACAATACTCACACTTCTGAAAATTTCTAAATCAGTGTATATGATTTACAAATTTGTTGGTATATCTTTTTAGATANGTTATGAGCTCATGAGCAGCATGATATGAATTATTGTAACGATGCCAACAGGTTGTAGCCAAGTGCCCTTGCTTTTCAGAAATTTATAGCTCATAGTATAGTTGGAAGCTCAACCTCTGAAAGTAGAGTTAGTGCCTTTGCAAAAATTGGGACCTCCTTATACTCTGCTGGTCTAAGAGGTCTTGGCCTTAGTTGAGACTAAAGCAATGGATGAATCTGTGTGTTGACTGTCTTTTGCTTGACTATTGTTGATATTAATTTTCTCAATTTACAATGAATAATAGAGATCATCTAAACAAATTGTTGTGAGCTTAGTACAAATTGAAGCTTTGGCGGATTGATAGGAGGGTAAGAATGATATCTTCAAAATTGATATTGGGACCGATTGCAGCTATATTGTCGACTAAGGCTTTAACAGAGGAGTGATATTGGTGCATAGTCTAATTTTCATAGATAATATGGAGCTCGGCTTTTAATTGAATAACTCAAGAATGATTTGTTGGTTGTAATTTTGTTTCCAAGATTGTCTAAAGCTCATGACCTGAGCTTAGATTGAGAATGTAGGGTAAGATAGAAGTAGTGATAGTGGAAAAATAGTTGAAGCAAGATTTTGGTTAAGTAGCTGCTGAGTATGATATGTTGAATTTGAAGAAATATTTCTGGTTGGATCACATAATCGTTTAGGAGGACAAGCTAAGGTGCAATCGAGAAATCTTTAGAAACCACGAGTTGTAAAGGTTTTCAAGATTTGGAGTCTCCAAATAGAATAACATTCTTGTGTGAGCTGAAGACTAATCAANATCTGTGAGTGGTGTTAGTAAGATGTCTAAGATTGTGTTCAACTACGTTTTGTTCATGAGTGTGGGGGAAGCTGAATTGATGTATGATTCCGCGTATGGTTAGAAATTGTTATAAGGTATGATTTGTATATTCACCTTCTCCATAGAGCGAAGAACTTTGTTTTGAGTATAGAATTGATTATCAAGCATATGTATATGATGAATAAATTTTTGTTAGTTTAGCCTTTGAGTTCATTGGATGCACCGGTGAATTTGGAGAAATCATCAATAAAAGACACATAATACTTGTAACAATGAATGGATTGTATTGGGGAAGGTCTCCATACATCTTAATGCAGTAAATATAATAGCTTGTAATGATAAGTAGGCTGTTTAGGAAAAAACTAACTTATGGCTTTTTGCCACTTTAAAGGAATTGCGGAAAAAGGAGCTAGATGAAATGCAGAAAGAATTGTTGAATTTCAAAATAACTGATAGCCTACCATAATTGGGATGCCCTAGTTGAGAGTTCCAAAGCTGAGGTGTAGGAGAGCGTGCCTGAAAGTTTGTGAACTCATGAGTGGCGATGGAATAAATACTGCTTGAACCCTTGAGGAGGATATGATTGTTCAACGTGTGTTCTTGATGTTATAACCAACATCATAAAATGTAACAGAATAGCTATTGTCAAAGGTTAATTTTTGCATGNTAAAAACCATCAATAAAAGACACATAATACTTGTAACAATGAATGGATTGTATTGGGGAAGGTCTCCATACATCTTAATGCAGTAATTATAATAACTTGTAATGATAAGTAGGCTGTTTAGAAGAAAATTAACTTATGGCTTTTTGCCACTTTAAAGGAATTGCGGAAAAAGGAGCTAGAAGAAATGCAGAAAGAATTGTTAAATTTCAAAATAACTGATAGCCTACCAGAATTGGGATGCCCTAGTTGAGAGTTCCAAAGCTGGGGTGTAGGAGAGCGAGCCTGAAAGTTTGTGAACACATGAGTGGCGACGGAATAAATACTGCTTGAACCCTTGAGGAGGATATGATTGTTCAACGTGTTCTTGATGTTATAACCAACATCATAAAATGTAAGAGAATAGCTATTGTCAAAGGTTAATTTTTGCATGGAAAAGAGATTATGAGATAGGGTTGGAACACATGAAACATTAGTGAGAAGAAGCTTATGGTTACTATTTGGAGTGGTTAGAATGTAGTTGATGTTGTTCACAATGGGAAGGGAAGAATCATTGCCTACTTGAACGAATTCAGCTCCAGTGCAAGGTTTTAGTTGCTATATTTGATTCATATTAGAGGACATGTCTGAGAGGAGGATGTTGGGTGTGATTTGCTGAGGAGAGTAGTTGGATTGGCGTTATGAGCTCATGAGCATGATATGAATTATTGTAACGATGCCAACATGTTGTAGCTAAGTGTCCTTGCTTTCCACAAATTTTATATCTGATTGTATTGTTGGAAGCTCTGCCTCTGAAAGTAGAGTTAGTGCCTTTGCAAAAATTGGGACCTCCTTATACTCTGCTGGTCTAAGAGGTCTTGGCTTTAGTTGAGACTAAAGCAATGGATGAATCTACGTGCTGACTGTCTTTTGCCTGACTATTGTTGATATTAATTTTCTCAATTCACAATAAATAATAGAGATCATCTAAACAAATTGTTGTGAGCTTAGTACAAATTGAAGCTTTGGCGGATTGATAGGAGGGTAAGAATGATATCTTCAAAATTGATATTGGGACCGATTACAACTATATTGTCGACTAAGGCTTTAACAGAGGAGAGATATTGTTGCATAGTCTAATTTTTCATAGATATTATGGAGCTCGGTTCTTAATTGAATAACTCAAGAATGATTTGTTGGTTGTAATTTTGTTTCCAAGATTGTCCAAAGCTCATAACATGAGCTTAGATTGAGAATGTAGGGTAAGATAGAAGTAGTGATAGTGGAAAAATAGTTGAAGCAAGATTTTGGTTAAGTAGCTGCCGAGTATGATATCCTGGATTTGGAGAAATATTTCCGGTTGGATCACAGAATCGTTTAGGAGGACAAGCTGTGGTGCCATCGAGAAATCTTTCGAAACCACTAGTTGTAAAGGTTTTCAAGATTTGGAGTCTCCAAATAGAATAACATTCTTGTGTGAGCTGAAGACTAATCAAGTGCTTGATATTAGATATGAGGAATTTTAGAGATGGAGTAATTGAAATGTCTCCCATCCTAATTAAGAGGATTCTGTAGAATTACTAGAGGAGTTAGCTAGGTTTACCTTGAAGAAAGACGAAAAAGAAAGTGATCCTGGAACTCTGATACTAAGAAGAAATGTAAAAGCAGAGATGCTTAGTAATAGCTAAATGATAAGAAGATTAATAGATTTCAACAAAATAAAGTATTACATCATATATGATTTTCACCCTTATAGAGTAAGAAGTGATACAAAATATATATACAGAATTGTAAGGAGAAACATCCATGTCGTGCTGTTGAGGCTGTTAGGATTTGGGAGTTGCATGTAGTTCATGTAGTGATGAATCCATATGAACACTGATATAGGAATGTGTTGTCTTGATGTAACTACCACTAATAGAGATGCCATATCATAATAAACATATGATCAATTACCTTTAATTCTTTGCTTGCATATGAGAACCTGTCATTGTTTCACTAACTTGTAGGCGCACTATGGTATTTTACTATAATCAGGCCTGTCATTGCTTTTACTGTAATTACTTATGCAATCTAGGCATAATCCTCTTAATAAATTTTGTTGGGATGAAAATTTTGGATTTGACTGGTTCACAACCAAAATCACACCACAGAAGAACTTACCAATTCGAGAGATTCGGAATAATAAATTGAACTGAAACACACAATAAAAAAATTCAGCCAAAACACAGTTTTAATGTGGAAAAACCTAAGAACGGGAAAAAACTACGAAATCACACTACACAAAAAATTTCACCATGAAAGGAGAGTAACACAAAATTACACCACTCAAATCACTCTTTATACTATTGAAATTTATAACAATTCATGCTCCTTCCTCTCTTGATCTCACAAAAGAAGGTACTCACCAAAATCCTCCTCGACACAAACGCGCTCTGCATTTGTTATGCATTATTGAGAATACACCGCGCTCGTTGGAGAGAGAAAGTATAATCCTTCATGAAACTAAGACTTAAATTTTATAGTGTGTATAAACTATTTCGGGCACCGTAACACCGCTCTTGTACAATACCTTTTTACTTGCTTGGGTTGAAATTATGAAACTGTGGCTTTATCGAAACATGTATGGGTGTTGGGGCACCGACCTTTGTGGACCCAGGTGCGTGGCATCCAAAATGGGCGCAGGCCCCTGCACTGGGAGCTTGGGTCCCAACCTAGCGCCTGGCCACTACTTTGGTACTTTGGTCCGCAGGGGCGCCCCACATTTGGACTCTAATTCTTGTGTGTTTCTATTGTGTATCAGACTCCACAACACTAACAATCACCCACTTTGAGACTGATAACACCCAATTCTGCACCTACACATCTATGTTATCTTCATAGTTTTGTACCATAGTATGGCTCACCACCGGTCTCAACCTTCCTGAACTCTTACTGAAGCTCAATATAGTTTTAGTTTCTTAGTAGTCTCCACCTTAGCCAACATATATTCAGGACTTTTAGCTATGTGTATCTTCTCCAAGAATAGCTGTCAATCTTCTAGGATATAATGAATAAAATGATACCTCAGCTGAATATATTTTGTCATAATATGAAGACATACTTAGCCAGATGAATAACGCTCAAACTATTATTATGAAGCTTTCCAATCTCCTATTCCTTGTCCAGTTATGCCTTAAAGCTCTACGCCAAATCACCTTATTGCTAGCCTCAGTGATATTCATGTATTTGACTTCCATAGTTGAAATTGCAACAATTTTCTGCAACATGGAATCCCAACTAACTTATGTGTTCCCTAAAGTAAAGATATTCCCTATTGTAGTTCTTCTACTTTGAATATTCTTTGTCAGATCTGAATCTACACATCCCTGCAGATCAATCTTTGTACTTCCAAAGAAAAGAATCATGTTGACTATTATCCTCAAATATCTAAGAATACACTTCACTGCCACCCATTGATTGCCTGTGCAATATCTAGTTTCATACATATTATAGCATACATTAGAGTTCTAACTGCTGAAGCATGTAACTTTAGACTTAAACGATAGTTCATTATTTATCTTAAAGTGACTATCTAAGGGGGTGCAAACTGGTTTTTTGTCACTCATGTTGAATCTCAGCAAGATATTTCTCAGCATACCCCACTTGAGACAATTTCACTGTACATGTGCTCCTGTCCTTGCTAATTCTCTTCCTGAGGATTTTCTTCATTAAATTTAAATCCGCGATCTCAAACTCTCTTGATAATTGCTCATTCAAGTCCTTGATTTTCTTCATATATGCTCTTACAATCAACATGTCATCCATATATGAAAGAAGTAATATAAAATAATTATCAAAATGTTTAATAAAGCAACCGTGATTTTTTTGGCATTTCATTCACCCACTGTTTAATATGAATCTATCAAACCTCATGTACCACTGTCTCATGATTTATTTCCTTAGAACATTATACCGCTGTGGCTGCACTGTATATAAGCTCTCTTTCAGATCTCCATACAAGAAGGCTGTCTTTACATCCATTTATTCTAGATGTAGATCTTCCAATGCTACTAAGCTCAACACAACTCAGACAGTTGTTATCTTTACTATAAGAGAAAATCTCAGTATAGTCCACTTATTCCTTCTACTGAAATACTTTTATATCAAGTCTTACCTTGTAGTGCCTATTGACTCCTGTTTTAACTTTTAGACTCATTTGTTATGTAGTGTTTTTTTTCTATATGGTAATACTACGAAATCTCATGTCTGATTTGCTCTTAGTGTCTGCATCTCATCATCCATGACATTTTCCCACTCTTTTGAATCTTTAACTTGAGTGACCTCTTCATATCACTTTGATTCGCCGCTATATGTTAGCAACAAATAGTACAAATGAGAAAACCTCTGTGTAGGTCTCGTGATTCTGCTGGACCTCCTGATTTCAGTAGTAGATGACTGAGGAATTTTTTGTGTTTCAGCAGATTGAGCACTTCTTATTTCTCTATCTTTCTGATCGTCAGTGTCTTATACCTCAATTTATTTAGACTCTTCAGAATTAACTGATGGGCTGGGCAATGCAGAGTTTTGCTCTTGCCCTTGCATTTATCCATTTCATTGAAAGTAACACCCTTACTCCTATTGAACTTTCTTATTTGATAATCCCAAAATTTGTACCCAAATTCTTCTGAGTCACACCCAATAAAAGTGCACTTGATAGATTTTAAATCATATTGCTCAGGGACCCTGTATCAACATTAATATATGCAGAACAACCAAATATCTTCAGCTGAGATAGATTTATCTCTCTTCACTCTAAGCTTTTTCAAGTAAGACTTGAAGGTACTGATGAACTGCAATTGCTCAGATAAACAACAATAGTGTTCACTGCTTTCGCCCACAATTTCTTTGGCAAACTTGCATACAATCTCATACACTTGACACGTTTTGTGATTGTTCTGTTCACGCGCTCAGTCATACTATTCTGATGTGGTGTCCTTGGTACAGTGAACTTATGCTTAATCTCCCTATGATGCACAGTAACTCCTAAAATTCCGATCGCGATACTCCCACCATTATTTGATTTGAGATAATTCAACTTCAAGCTTGTCTTATTCTCTGTCATTGCCCTTCCATTTCTTAGACACCCAAACACATCAAATTTATGCTTTAAAAAACAAACTTATACCTTTTTGGTGTGATCAACAATAAAGTGAAAATAGTGAGAACCTCTAATAGACTGTATTAGAGTAGGATCCCATACATCAGTTGCACTAACTCTAACTTCTGTGACTTCACCATTAACCCACATTTGGTGAATTTTTCTTTTATATATTTATCATATCCACGGTCTTCACAAAAATATAACTATAAACTTTAAACCAAGGAGTCACTTTGGATTTAACCTGAAGTTTGTTCTCAGAAAGTAAGGACTTCATATCATCCTCACTTATATGGTCAAACCTATGGTGTCGAAGACCTACATCAACTTTGTTTCCAGGCTAATCATGGGACTCAGACATCCTGTTGATCGGGTAAAGGGTTCATTCAATGTTATCTCGTACCACCATCATTACCCTCTGGTCACCTTCTCCAAATGACCTGTGAAAGTAGTCGCATTCCTTGACTTTATCAGTTGGCTCACCGAGATCAATTTTTTTTTTCAAAAATGGAATATGTCTAACTTCATGGATTATCCAGGCCATTCTATTTGACAATCTCATATCAACATCAGTCTTTTCTATAATACTATAGGCATTGTCATCTGTCAAATATTCTTTTCGTAAATCACTCGTGTAGTTTTTAAATACCTCTTTTTTGAGACATTCATAAAAAAAGGCATCTGAATCTACTATCCAAGATTAAGTACTAACTATGGATGGAACCAATGAGTCGCATTGGATTTCACTTGTGAAGATGTTTTAGAGAGATTCATGTCTTCTCTTTCACCGTCAACCTTCCTTAAAGCTTTGCAGTTCTTCTTGAAATGACATTTCTTGCCGCATTTCCAACATTCACCTGTCATTTTCTTTTCCTAACCTTAATTTTTTTCTTCTAGACTCGAATCTATTTATGTTTGTATTCTTGTCTAGATTCATTCACCTATTCTCAATATTTAGCACAAAACTTGAAGATTTACTGCACGCCTTCTTTAGAACTTTATTTAACACTAATCCAATGATGTCGTTGAAACTTATTTTCAAATTACCTTAAGAATTGCTCACCGCCATGATCAGTCATTCTAATTATCTAACAATGAAGATAGAATTAATGGTGAACTGAGATCGCCATCGAACTTGATGTTGATATAACTTAAATGGTTTCTCTCAATGTTGAAATTAATCAAATATTCAGCCATTGAACTTCATTCCACCATCTTCATGTTGAATAATTTTTTCATTAGAGAAATCTTATTTGAAGCAAAAGTTTCTTATACATCCTTGTTAGTGTTGTTATGAGATTTATCATAGTTTTCTTATTCATTATGTTGAAAGCAACAAATGATTAAAGTGAAAGATGGATCAGACCTAGGGTTATTCTATCAAATACTTCCAATTCTTTTAGAGTCATTGATTTAGGCTTCTTGGTGATTCCTTCTACTGACATATGCATTTTCTTTTGATATATTAAATCTTCCACTTGCATCTTTCAGAACACAAAGTTAGAATCATTGAACTTCTCCACCTTGTGCTTCACTTCATCTGTCTTTGCTCCTACTCTAATAAAAAGAATCCATAAAAACCCCGCTCTGATATCACTTTTTTGTATGAAATTTGGTATTTAATCGATTCACAACTAAAACCACACCATTAAAAACACCCCAATTCGAGAGATCTGAAATAATAAATTGTGTAGAAGCAATATGATAACATGAAGTCTCACTCATCAAGATATTTTTCTCTTTGGCCTAATGACCTCTTGATTTTTTTGTTAGTTTAACTTCTTATGAGTTCACCCATTCTAGGAGTGCTCCTTGATGAACACACTTAACTTTGTAGTTTCTAATAAAATTCCACCATTGCACCAAAAGACGTCTCGATGTTTAAGAGTTTATTTTCAATCTATTTAAGGGTTTTCACAATCTCCCTCAGTTAAGTATCTGAGGTTCTCGTTAGTTCTTGATACACAAAAAATATATGCACTTTTAGACTTATATTTTATACTCATTTTTGGTGATATTGCACTTTAATGGAAGATATTTTTATGTTTCCTTGCAGATTGTTGATTTTTAAGACTTGAAGCAAAAATAATGTAATTTGGAGTTAAAATGACATCTTTGAAGAAATACTCATTGCTGACGGCGCAGACTTAAAAAAAGGCTAATGGATTTTACTAGCGCCGACGACGCTATTTAACAGAGAGCAGCGAAATTAAATACGAGACACTGGCGCCAACGACGCCAGAATGAGCGCCGTTAGTTCAGACCCTATTTTTAGAAGATTCGACGAATTCGGATGTTTTTTGAAGGTTTTTTGGATGCACCTATTGGAGAGCCAACTCAGGCTCTATTTGGGGCCGAAATTGATCAGAAAAGGGGGCTCCTCTTCATTCCTCTTTGCTCATTTTCGCCACACCTCGCCTCCATACACTTTTTCCATTTTCATTACACCACCATTCACGAGTCTATTAGTGATTTATCTTTAAGAGTTTAGAGTTTTTGTGGTGAGATTAAGTGTGAAATCTTCTCTGAGAGTGTTGGAGAAGGAGAAAAGTGAGAGATTTCTTCTTACTACATTTCCTAGGAGAGGCTACAAGGGATTTGCTTTGGGAAAGAGTTTGAGATAAGTGTTGTTTGTTCATCTGTGTTGTATGAACTTTCTTTTATATATGAAATTTATGTTTTGTTATATCTTTCTTATGAAGTCTGAGTAGTCTTCTTTATCTTTCTCCGTACTTTGAGATATGGTGAAATGAAGAGATAATATGGATGTGCCAATATTAAAATATAAAATAACTTTATCTTTCTCCCTACTCTAAGATATGGTGAAATGAAGAGATAATATGGATGTGCCAATATTAAAATATAAAATAAATTGTGACTATGAGATATGATGAAATGAAGAGATAAAATGAATGTGCCATAATTAAAATATAAAATAAATTGTGATGATTTTGAAGTGAAGAGATAATATGGATGTGCCAATATTAAAATATAAAATAAATTGTGATGATTTTTCAACTGAACTTAATTTATTTTGCGATCTAACTAATTGAATTGTTAAAATGTGTTGTGCAACATATGATCTGAGAAATGGAGTATGAGTTCTACAACAGAGTGAGGATCACATTTGATTTCATGAAGGAGTATTTCAATTAAGTGCAAATAAATAGGAAAATATATGTTTTTGGGTGTATAATTGGAGATTTTAGGGTGACAGACTAAAATCCCCAATTTAGTCTTAGTGTTTAAAAACTAAAGCGAGAGCTAGCTTTCAGGTGAAGGAAAGTGGGAGCTAGTTTCCTCCTAGCCTAGTCACTGATTTAGGAACTAAACCTGGGATTAGCTAATGATTTTTTATAACACTGTATCAGGGTAGATAATTAAAACTGCTTCTATTTGACACAATATATGTTAAAACCATTTATCTCATTTTTTAGTGGGAAAGATGTTTTTTCATATAAGAAATCTTCATCACAAAAATATAGTTTAGTAGTCACTGTTTAAACTTTGCACTTTAGTTTGTTGATAATTAAATAATTTAGTTTTATAATATCTCAGCATTCAAAATTAGTGACAGTAATTTTGTTTCACTTTCTGTGAATTTCTTAGTAAATTTATCATTTCAAATTTAAACCTTCCCCGTGGGATCGATATTTGGGGCTTGAATGGAAAGTCTTTTATTACTTGATAATGATACGTATACTTGCATAGAATTCTAATATAAATTGCTTGAATTTCTTAATCATAAATATTGCATGAAGTTTTTGGCGTCGTTGCATAGCGGAGTCAAACTTATATAAATTTCACACAACTATATTTTCACCGAAATCAGTTCTCTATACCCAAAATTATCCACCAGACTAATAAGACTCTAGAAATGGCCTCTACAAACTCAAGGGGTGACTCCCGCCTCGTAACACTTTGCCTCATCCATGTTTCCAGAGATGGCTCCCATGACATAGTATTTTGCTCTGTACGACACTTGGTTTCCATCTTTCAGCTGGTGTGTTGCTATGATACCATTTGTGATAGCCTGAACTCTCACCAATCAAGGTATTGTTCGCTTTGGTTTAGTGACCTTACGGTTTTTTCCTGTTGGTGTAACTTAGGTCACCCATTCTAGTATTGCTTCATGATCAGCATGCTTAACTTTGGAGTTTTAATTCCACCATTACACCAAATGACACCTTGATGTTTAAGAGTTCAACAACAATCTACTTAAGGGGTTTCACAATCGCTCCCATTTAAGTTGTTGTCGTCACCGTCAATATTCGTTTCTCAGAATCATTCACCGGGTAAAGAGGACTCTAGAGGTGTCCTTTATAGATTTAAGAGATTCCTCCCACTATGTAGCACTTTGTCCCGTCCATGGTTCAAGAGGTGGTTCCCATGACGTGACACTTTGTTCTGTATGACATTTGCTCCATTATCCAGCTGGTGTATGCTCTGATACCTTTTGTGATAACCCGAGCTCTCACTTATCCACTTTGGTCTAATGGCCTCACGGTTGCCTTGTTGGTGTAACTTCTTAAGAGATTACCCATAATAGGTGACGTAGAAGCTCCCTGCAGGATCATTTCTACATGAAAATGTTCGAACAAATATTCCTTAAATTTTCTCCCAAGAACGAATCAAATATTTAGCTTCCCTCCATTGAAACCAAGCTAGGGTCCTTTAAAAATAACCTTACTGCCATGAGTTTTTCCTCCCCATCTAGCTCATTTACCACGAAGAATCACTCCACTTGATACACCCACCCATGTGTGTCATTCCTCTCAAAGAATCTACATCTTCAACTTCCTAACTCTAGCATCTCTACCTAACTTCATTTCCCTCCACTATTTCCCCCTAGGTATCAAGGGTAAAACTCTGTCCTTGGATCATAATCATATCCTCTCCTTGCTTCTCTGTTTTCTTTTTCGTGCTCCTTCGTACTTCTTTCATAACCTCATCTCCATGTTTCGGCCTAACTGCCTCAATAAAAAATTCCTAATCCACCCCCAATCGGAGCCCTGAATGTATGTTCTTGATGCGGGATGCTTTTTTCCTCGTGTCCACTCGTTTGATCTCTTTCCTTTTTGATTTGGTCAAAGAATCTCTTGTCAACCCTTGATTTGGATTTGCAATTTGAGTTGCAACAAGAGCCTTGGATTTCGTCTCAATAAGCTTACTTATCTTCTCATCCCAACCCCCAAATCGGTTTTCTATGGAAGAAAGCCTATCATTTATGGAAAAAATCCTTCTTTCTATGGAAAAAGAACTTTCCTCTATCTTGGATTGAAGTTGAGTCATCTCTTCCTCCACTTTATTATCCAAATCATCTACTTTTTTTATTATCTCTCTCCCAGTATAAACCTTGTACATTGAAATCCCATTGTCTCTTCTCAATTAGCTCAAATCACGATTGTTTCACGAGACCACAAAGACCACAGCAGGGCCTCGATCCCATCTTCTCAACTATAGCACGACTGAAGCCAGATTGCAACTGCAACATGATATTTTCATCACAGTACGCAACGATCCTGTGGTTTGCTCCCAACTAACTTGATTGCGACAGTATCACTAGATGAGTTTGTTGTACACTGCATTTGCTTGATGTTGATTGTATCGCCATAACGAAAATCAGACACTTTGTATGTCGTGGTTCGGTCTTTGCCTTCTTTGCAAAGACAAGAAAAGTTTTGGGTCTCTATAAGTCAGGATCTTGTCTCTGCCTTCCCATCTAGCTCTTATCGTGACTGTATCGAGTCCAAGGAGTGGGAGGAGGAGAAAGGTTGGCCTTTCGGGTCTCTGTAAGCCGCGATCCCGTTGTTGCCTTCTCTACCAACTCTCTTTGTCCTGAGCCCGTTGTCGCTTCCCAGGCTCGATCCCGACTCTATTGCATAGACAAACACAAGAGGGAAAAGGTCGGAGATTTAGATCTCAGTAGCAAGCCCAATCGGCTGGTTGGGCGCATAATTATTTTCTGGTCACAATTCTTTCTTTCCATAATGAAACACTCTGATAGCAATTGATAAGATCCAACACATAAATCCACATGAATTTTCATAGCAATTAGGGTAAAGCAAATACTTTTTCTTTAATAATCTGAAAAACTCAACATGAATACACAGTAAACACATACAATTCGAGAGGGAGGCGATCTCTCCTAATTGCTACAATTCAAGAGGTAGGAAATCTCTCCCAATCCCTAAACCTAAGACTAACAACAATAATCTCATGCATAACCCTACTCCTAAGTTGTTAGGCCCTATTTATACTCAACAATAATAATAATTAAAGACCAATTTGCCCTTAGGCTAATAAAAAACATAGTTTCCTTTGGGTCGGTACGTAACATAAACCCTCGCCGATCACTACCACCATTCTTGGGATACACTCTAGTTGTGCTTGTTTGTGTCTGTTGTTTATTTTCCCTTTCAAGTGTATTGGTTGTAACCTCCTATTTACATTTAGTGATAATATTTGCTTTCTTCTTGTGGTTTGGGTTAACTCTAGTATCACTATGAGTGCTCTCATGCGAGCACGCTTACTTTGGAGTTTCTAATGAAATTCCACCGTCACACCAAAAGAAGCATCAATGTGTAAGAGCTCAACTTCATACTACTTGAGGGGTTTCACATATTATTTTGCAATTGTGTGCTTATCTTTCAATCAATCGCCTGTGATGTTTAAAATAATAATAAAAAAAGAACTCTCTCCAGGGCAGTGTTTGATTTTCTTTGAAATCTTGTTTTATGAAACTTTCTTTTGGTCTCATAACCTTTTGAAAATCTTTATTTTTACAACTTTTTGAGCTTGTGCGGTTCAAAACCTGTCGCAGCATTACGTATAGTGCTACTGATTATGTACGGCAAAAGCTTTCAGTTTGATATTTCTAATGGGAAAGACTTGGCTATCCTATAGCCTGAAGATTTTTTCTGAAAATTTTTCATCAGTCCAAAAGAATTCAGACTGAATGATGTTAATGAACATGATCGTTACATAATATGATGGTTTTCTCATATGCATGTCATTGTCTTCGGAGTAGCCCTACAATGGGTAAGGAGTAAAGAAAAAAGTTTATTATAATTGAGTAATGGTTTCAGACGGAGTTCCTTAGCTACTAATGGGGCTGTGGAATTTTAGAAACCGTCTTTCCCGTTCTTTTGATTCAGCTGAGATAGCAGGAATGAGCATATTTCATGTTTTGCATGTGTTTGTACTTCATTCAAGGTACTAATAAAAATTTAAGAAAATGTTTACATTTTTTAAATAATAAAAGAGGGCATATGATTTTGTTGCTTTCATTTTCTAAATACTGTTGAATTCTTACTGATTTACTTGTAGTCATTGGTTATTTGAATGGACCTTCATAAGGAATGAACATGCTCAGACAGGTTGGAGGACATACAGGAGACCAGATGACAAGTCTGGAGGGCATGGAGTGGGGTGGAGTCCCATTATCCCATACTTATTCAAAGTTCCAGATGGATGGGAAGAGGTTCTTTTCCTCCACTCATCACTGAAATTTCTATCAATTTATTTATTTCGAATATTAGTTGATGCATTTACATTGATTCCTAGGTTCATTAAAAATATAGGAAGAGTTACATACTTACCACTCATTTTTTATGTAATTACATATCTAACACCCAAACTTCAATTTTTACATGCTTGCCACCTTACCTATGCTTCAAAAGGTGCATTTCACTTTTTTAATTTGAAAATGTTGGTGGTATAAATGTGAAAAAAGTGAAGTTTAGGTGTTAGATATGTAAAGACATCAAAATTGGGTTGTACGCTTGTAAATGCGCCAACAAATTTTTATTTCTCAATAGTTTCATCTGCAACACTTGGCCCTAGGTTCCGGTCTCCATTGCAGATCTTGGGGGCACTGAGATCGACTTGCGGTTTTCGAACTCTCAAGAAGGGCGTTTGTTTGTTATTGTAGCTCCTGTTCTACGATTTGCAGGTTAGCCTGGTTATACTACCACCTTAATGCTGATATCTATTATTCTATAAAGTAATGGCTTAATTTAGCTCAAACTTTTTAAGAAATTATTGAGATTTAACAAAATTCTCAAATCACTGCTTCTTTTTTTGAAGTTCAGAGTCATAAGCCCGTTAAAGACTGATGGATTCATCTTCAGCCCATATAGATAATTAGTTTTCCATTGCTTTGATTGAGGGAATTGTATTCCAAGGACTTGTGGATCTATTATGAATTTGCATTCATTGATTCAAGTATTTTAGCCCTTTCTGTTTATTTCCTTTCAGTCAAATTCCTCCCATCCAAACAGTTAGAATCTCTATTCCTATTGTTTAATGAATGTTAAGGGAGTAAATGAAAAGTTACTTATTTGTTGTTTAAATATGAATCTACTATCATTTTTTTCTTGCGCTTTCCAATAAAACAAAAATTTCAATAAGCCATCATGATGGTCAATTGAATAACAAATCTCACCCTAATAAGTTGCATTTTCTTTTCATTTACATACATACCACAAAATTCTTATGTATTTACATATTAACACTCANCATCCCTATTGTGCTGTTGAGGCTGTCCGGATTTGGGAGTTGCATGTAGTTTATGTAGTGAAGAATCCATATGAACACTGATATAGGAATGTGTTGTCTTGATGTAACTGCCACTAATAGAGATGTCATATCATATAAACATATGATCAATTACCTATTTTTCTTTGCTTGCATATGAGAACCTGTCATTGTTTTTGTAGGCGCACTAGGGTATTTTACCATAATCAGGCCTGTCATTGCTTTTAGTGTAATTACTTATGCAATCTAGGCATAATCCTCTTAATAAATTTTGTTGGGATGAAAATTTTTGATTTGACTGGTTCACATCCAAAATCACACCGCAGAAGAACTTACCAATTCGAGAGATTCGAAATAATAAATTGAAATGAAGCGCACAATAAGAAAATTCAGCCAAAACACACAATTTTAATGTGAAAAACCCTAAGAACGGGAAAAAACTACAAAATCACACTACACAAAAAATTTCACCATGAAAGGAGAGTAACACAAAATTACACCACTCAAATCACTCTTTATACTATTGAAATTTATAACAATTTATGCTCCTTTCTCTCTTGATCTCACAAAAGAAGGTACTCACCAAAATCCTCCTCGACACAAACGCGCTTTGCATTTGTTATGCATTATTGAGAATACACCGCGCCCTCGTTGGAGAGAGAAAGTATAATCCTTCATGAAACTAAGACTTAAATTTTATATTGTGTATAAACTATTCCGGGCATCGTAACGCCACTCTCGTACGATACCTTTTTACTTGCTTGGGTTGAAATTAGGAAACTGTGGCTTTATCGAAACATGTATGGGTGCTGGGGCACCGACCTATGTGGGCCCAGGTGCGTGGCATCCGAAATGGGCGCAGGCCCCTGCATTGGGAGCTTGGGTCCCAACCTAGTGCCTGGCCACTACTTTGGTCCGCAGGGGCGCCCCGCATTTGGACACTAATTCTTGTGTGTTTCTATTGTGTATCAGACTCCACAACACTAACAATCACCCACTTTGAGACTGATAACACCCAATTCTGCACCTACACATCTATGTCATCTTCATAGTCCTGTAACATAGTATGGCTCACCACCGGTCTCAACCTTCCTGAACTCTTACTGAAGCTCAATATAGTTTTAGTTTTTTAGTAGTCATCACCTTAGTCAACATATCTTCAGGATTTTTAGCTATGTGTATCTTCTCTAAGAATAACTGTCAATCTTTTAGGATACAATGAATAAAATGATACCTCAACTGAGTATATTTTGTCATAATATGAAGACATACTTAGCCAGATGAATAACGCTCAAACTATTATTATGAAGCTTTCCAATCTCCTATTCCTTGTCCAGTTATGCCTTAAAGCTCTACGCCAAATCACCTTATTGCTAGCCTCAGTGATATTCATGTATTTGACTTCCATAGTTGAAATTGCAATAATTTTCTGCAACCTGGAATCCCAACTCACTTATGTGTTCTCTAAATTAAAGATATTCCCTATTGTAGTTCTTCTACTTTCAATATTCTTTGTCAGATCTGAATCTACACATCCCTGCAGATCAATTATTGTACTTCCAAAAAAAAGAGTCATGTTGACTATTATCCTCAAATATCTAAGAATACACTTCAATGCCACCCATTGATTGCCTGTGCAATATCTAGTTTCATACATATTATAGCATACATTAGAGTTCTAACTGCTGAAGCATATACAGTTTTTCCCCATTTGCATTTGTTCTGCTTTAGACTTACACAATAGTTCATTATGTATCTTAAAGTGACTATCTAAGGGGATGCAAACTGATTTTTTCTCACTCATGTTGAATCTCTGTAAGATATTTCTCAACATACCCCACTTGAGACAATTTCACTGTACATGTGCTCCTGTCCTTGCTAATTCTTATCCTGAGGATTTTCTTAATTAAATTTAAATTCTCGATCTCAAACTCTCTTGATAATTGCTCATTCAAGTCCTTGATTTTTTCATATATGCTCTTACAATCAACATGTCATCCACATATGAAATATGTAATATAAAACAATTATCAAAATGTTTAATAAAGCAACAGTGATTTTTTTGGCATTTCATTCACCCACTGTTTGATATGAACCTATCAAACCTCATGTACCAATGTCTCATGACTTACTTGAAGTCATAGAGACTCTTCTTCAATATGCAAACCAAGTCTTATTTCCTTAGAACATTATACCCCTGTGGCTGCACTGTATATAATTTCTCTTCCAGATCTCCATACAAGAAGGCTGTCTTTACATCCATCTATTCTAGATGTAGATCTTCCAATGCTGCTAAGCTCAACACAACTCAGACAGTTGTTATCTTTACTACAATAGAGAAAATCTCACTGTAGTTCACTTATTCCTTCTACTGAAATACTTTTATATCAAGTCTTACCTACTGACTCATGTTTTAGCTTTTAGACTCATTTGTTATGTATTGTTTTTTTTTCTATATGGTAATACTACGAAATCTCATGTCTGATTTGCTCTTAGTGTCTGCATCTCATCATCCATGACATTTTCCTACTCTTTCGAATCTTCAACTTGAGTGACCTCTTCATATCACTTTGACTCGCTGTTATGTGTTAGCAACAAATAGTACAAATGAGAAAACCTCTGTGTAAGTCTCGTGATTCTGCTGGACCTCCTGATTTCAGTAGTAGATGACTGAGGAATTTTTTGTGCTCCATCAGATTGAGCACTTCTTATTTCTCTATCTTTCTGATCGTCAGTGTCTTATATCTCAATTTATTTAGACTCTTCAGAGTCTTCAGAATTAACTGATGGGCTGGACAATGCAGAGTTTTGCTCTTGTCCTTGCATTTATCCATTTCATTGAAAGTAACACCCTTACTCCTATTGAACTTCCTTATTTGTTAATCCCAAAATTTTTAACCAAATTCTTCTAAGTCATACCCAATAAAAGTGCACTTGATAGATTTTAAATCATGTTGCTCCTGGACCCTATATCAACATTAATATATGCAGAACAATCAAATATCTTCAGCTGAGATAGATTATCTCTCTTCACTCCAAGCTTTTTCAAGTAAGCCTTGAAGGTGCTGATGAACTGCAATTGCTCAGATAAACAACAATAGTGTTCACTGCTTTCGCCCACAATTTCTTTGGCAAACTTGTATACAATCTCATACACTTGACACGTTTTGTGATTGTTCTATTCATGCGCTCAGTCATACTATTCTGATGTGGTGTCATTGGTACAGTGAACTTATGCTTAATCTCCCTATGATGCACAGTAACTCCTAAAACTCCGATCGCGATACTCCCCACCTTTATTTGATTTGAGATAATTCAACCTCAAGCTTGTCTTATTCTCTGTCATGGCCCTTCCATTATGCTTTAAGAAACAAACTTATACATTTTTGGTGTGATCAACAATAAAGTGAAAATAGTGAGAACCTCTAATTGACTGTATTAGAGTAGGATCCCATACATCAGTTGCACTAACTCTAACTTCTGTGACTTCACCATTAACCCACATTTGGTGAAATTTTCTTTTATATATTTATCATATTCACGGTCTTCACAAAAATAGAACTATAAACTTTAAACCAAGGAGTCACGTTGGATTTCACCTGAAGGTTGTTCTTAGAAAGTAAGGATTTCATATCATCCTCACTTATATGGTCAAACCTATGGTGTCAAAGAGCTACATCAACTTTGTTTCCAGGCTAATCATAGGACTCAGACATCCCGTTGATCGGGTAAAGGGTTCATTTAATGTTATCCTGAGCCACCATCATTACCCTCTGGTCACCTTCCACAAATGACCTGTGAAAGTAGTCACATTCCTTGACTTTATCAGTTGGCTCACCGAGATCAATTTTTTTTTTTAAAATGGAATATGTCTAACTTCATGGATCTTCCAGGCCATTCTATTTGACAATCTCATATCAACATCACTCTTTTCTAGAATACTGTAGGCATTGTCATCTCTCAAATATACCTTTCGTAAATCACTCGTGTAGTTTTTAAATACCTCTTTTTTGAGGCATTCATAAAAAAGGCATCTGAATCTACTATCCAAAATTAAGTACTAACTATGGATGAAACCAATGAGTCGCATTGGATTTCACTTGTGAAGATGTTATAGAGAGTCATGCCTTCTCTTTCACCATCAACCTTATTTAAAGCTTTGCAATTCTTCTTGAAATGACATTTCTTCCCGCATTTCCAACATTCACCTGTCATTTTCTTTTCCTAACCTCAATTTTTTTCTTCTAGACTCGAATCTATCTATGTATGTATTCTTGTCTTGATTCATTCACTTGTTCTCAACATTTAACACAAAACTTGAAGATTTACTGCACGCCTTCTTAAGAACTTTATTTAACACTAATCACACGATGTCGTTGAAACTTATTTTCAAATTACCTTAAGAATTGCCCACTGCTATGATCAGTCCATCCTAACTATCTAACAATGAAGATAGAATTAATGGTGAACTGACATCGCCATCGAACTTGATGTTGATATAACTTAAATGGTTTGTCTCAATGTTGAAATTAATCAAATATTCAGCCATTGAACTTCATTCCACCATCTTCATGTTGAATAATTTTTTCATTAGAGAAATCTTATTTGAAGCAGAAGTTTCTTATACATCCTTGTTAGTGCTGCTATGAGATTTATCATAGTTTTCTCATTCACTATGTTGAATGCAACAATTGATTAAAGTGAAAGACGGATCAAACCTAGGGTTATTCTATCAAATACTTCCAATTCTTTTAGAGTCATTGATTTAGGCTTCTTGGTGATTCCTTCTACTAGCAGATGCATTTTCTTTTGATATATTAAATGCATCTTTCAGAACACAAAGTTAGAATCATTGAACTTCTCCACCTTGTGCTTCATTTCATCTGTCTTTGCTCCTACTCTAATAAAAAGAATCCATAAAAACCCCGCTCTGGTATCACTTTTTTGTATGAAATTTGGTATTTAATCGATTCACAACTAAAACCACACCATTAAAAACACCCCCAATTTGAGAGATCCGAAATAATAAATTAAACAGAAGCAATATAATAGCCTGAAGTCTCACCCATCAAGATATTTTCTGCTTTGGCCTAATGACCTCACGATTTTTCCGTTGGTTTAACTTCTTATGAGTTCACCCATTCTAGGAGTGCTCCTTGATGAACACACTTAACTTTAGAGTTTCTAATAAAATTCCACCATTACACCAAAAGACGTCTCGATGTTTAAGAGTTCATTTTCAATCTATTTAAGGGTTTTCACAATCTCCCCCAGTTAAGTATCTGAGGTTCTCGTTAGTTCTTGATACAAAAAAAATATATGCATTTTTAGACTCATATTTTATACTCATTTTTGGTGATATTGCGCTTTAATGGAATGTATGTTTATGTTTTCTTCCAGGTTGTTGATTTTTAGGACTTGAAGTAAAAAAAAGATGGAATTTGGAGTCAAAATGACGTTTTTGAAGAAATACTCATCGCCGACGGCGCAAACTTACAAAAAGGCTAATGGATGTTACTCAGCGTCGACAGTGCCAGAAGCAGCGCCGACGACGCTATTTAACAGAGAGCAGCGAAATTAAATATGGGACACTGACGCCGACGGCGCCAATGTCGGTTCAGACCCTGTTTCTAGAAGATTCTACGAATTTAGACGCTTTTTGTAGCTTTTTTGGATGCACCTATTGGAGAGCCAACTCTAGGCTCTATTTGGGGCTGAAATTGATTAGAAAATGGGGCTCCTCTTCATTCCTCGCTCATTTTCGCCACACCTCGCCTCCATACACTTTTTCCATCTTCATTTCCCACCATTCAAGAGTCTATTAGTGATTTATCTTCAAGAGTTTAGAGTTTTTGTGGTGAGATTAAGTGTGAAATCTTCTCTGAGAGTGTTGGAGAAAAAGAAAAGTGAGAGATTTCTTCTTCCTACATTTCCTAGGAGAGGCTACAAGGGATTTGCTCTGGGAAAAAGTTTCAGATAAGTGGTGTTTGTTTATTAGTGTTGTATGAACTTTCTTTTATATATGAAATTTGTGTTTTGTTATATCTTTTTTATGAAGTCTGAGTAGTTTTCTTTATCTTTCTCCATACTCTGAGATATGGTGAAATGAAGAGATAATATGGATGTGCTAATATTAAAATATAAAATAAATTATGATGATTTTTCAACTCCGAACTTAATTTATTTTTCGATCTTACAAATTGAATTGTTAAAATGTGTTGTGAAACATATGATCCGAGAAATAAAGTATGAGTTTTACAACAGAGTGAGGATCACATTTGATTTCATGGAGTATTTCGTTCATACAATTAAGTGCAAATAAATAAGAAAATATACGTTGTTGGGTGTATAATTGGAGATTTTAGGGTGATAGACTAAAATCCCCTATTCGGTCTTAGTGTAAAAACTAAAGCGAGCGTTAGCCTTCAGGTGAAGGAAAGTGGGAGTTCTGGAGTGGGAGCCAGCATCTTCCAAGCCTAGTCACAGATTTAGGAACTAAACCTGAGATTAGCTAATTATTTTCTATAACACTGTATCATGGTAGAGAATTAAAACTGCTCCTATTTGACACAATATGTATTAAAATCATTTATCTCATCTCATTTTATCAAAGTCTCATTGTAGTGGGAAAAATATTTTTCACATAAGAAATCTTCATCACAAAAATATAGTTTTGTAGTTTAGTAGTTACTGTTTAAACTTTACACTTTAGTTTTGCTAATAATTAAATAATTTAGTTTTGATAATATCTCAACATTCGAAATTAGTGACAGTAATTTTGTTTCACTTTTTGTGAATTTCTTAGTAAATTTATCACTTCAAATTTAAACATTCCCCGTGGGATCGATATTTAGGGCTTAAATAGAAAGTCATTTATTACTTGATAACGATACGTATACTTGCATAGAATCCCAACATTAATTGCTTAAATTTCTTAATCATAAATATTGTATTAAGCTTTTGACGTCATTGCATAGCGGAGTCAAACTTATATAAATTTTACACAACTATATTTTCACCAGGATCAGTTCTCTATACCCAAAATTATCCATCAGACAGATAAGACTCTAGAAATGGCCTCTACAAACTCAAGGGGTACTCCCGCCTCGTAACACTTTGCCCCATCAATGTTTCTAGAGATGGCTCCCATGACATAGTATTTTGCTCTGTATGACACTTAGTTTCCATCTTTCAGCTGGTGTGTTGCTATGATAACATTTGTGATAGCCTAAACTCTCACCAATCAAGGTATTGTCCGCTTTGGTTTAGTGGCCTTACGGTTTTGTCCTATTGGTGTAACTTAGCTCACCCATTCTAGTATTGCTTTATGATCAGCATGCTTAACTTTGGAGTTTTAATTCCACCGTTACACCAAATGATACCTTGATGTTTAAGAGTTCAACAATAATCTACTTAAGGGGTTTCACAATCTCTCCCATTTAAGTAGCTATCGTCACCGTCAATATTCGTTTCTCAGAATCATTCACCGGGTAAAGAGGACCCTAGAGGTGTCCCTTATAGATTTAAAAGATGCCTCCCACTATGTAGCACTTTGTCCCGTCCATGGTTCAAGAGGTGGTTCCCATGACGTGACACTTTGTTCTGTATGACATTTGCTCCCATTATCCAACTGGTGTATGCTCTGATATCTTTTGTGATAACCCGAGCTCTCACTTATCCACTTTGGTCTAATGGCCTCACGAGTTTGCCTCGTTGGTGTAACTTCTTAAGAGATTACCCATACTAGGTGACGTAGAAGCTCCCTGCAGGATCATTTCTACATGAAAATGTTCCAACAAATATTCCTTAAATTTCTCCCAAGAACAAATTAAATATTTAGCTTCCCTCCATCGAAACCAAGCTAGGGTCCTCCAAAAATAAGCTTACTGCCATGAGTTTTTCTTCTCCATCTAGCTCATTTACCACGAAGAATCACTCCACTTGATACACCCACCCATGTGTGTCATTCCTCTCAAAGAATTTACATCTTCAACTTCCTAACTCTAGCATCTCTATCTAACTTCATTTCCCTCCACTGTTTCCCCCTAGGTATCAAGTGTAAAACTCTGTCCTTGGATCATAATCATATCCTCTCCTTGCTTCTCTGTTTTCTTTTTCGTGCTCCTACGTACTTCTTTCATAACCTCATCTCCTTGTTTCGGCCCAACTGCTTTAATAAAAAATCTCTAATCCACCCCTAATCGGAGCCCTGAATGTAGTTCTTGATGTGGGATGTTTTTCTCCTCGTGTCCACTCGTTTGATCTCTTTCCTTTTCGATTTGGTCATAGAATCTCTTGTCAAGCCTTGATTAGGATTTGCAATTTGAGCTGCAACAAGAGCCTTGGATTTCGTCTCAATAAGCTTACTTACTTCTCATCCTTGCCCCCAAATCGGTTCTCTATGGAAGAAAGCCTATCATTTATGGAAAAATCCTTCTTTCTATGGAAAAAGAACTTTCCTCGATCTCGGATTGAAGTTGAGTCATCTCTTCCTCCACTTTATTATCCAAATCATCTACTTTTTTTATTATCTTCTCTCCCAATATAAACCTTGTACATTGAAATCCCATTGTCGCTTCCCAATTAGCTCAAATCACGACTGTTTCACGAGACCACAAGGGCCACAGCAGGGCCTCGATCCCATCTTCTCAGCTATAGCTTGACTGAAGCCAGATTGCAACTGCAACATGTTGTTTTCATCACAGTACGCAACGATCCTGTGGTTTGCTCCCAACTAACTTGATTGCGACAGTATCACTAGATGAGTTTGTTGTACACTGCATTTGCTTGATGTTGATTGTATCGCCATAACGAAAATCAGACACTTTGTATGTCGTGGTTCCGTCTTTGCCTTCTTTGCAAAGACAAGAAAAGTTTTGGGTCTCTATAAGTCGGGATCTTGTCATTGCCTTCCCATCTAGCTTTGATCGTGACTGTATCGAGTCCAAGGAGTGGGAGGAGCAGAAAGGTTGGCCTTTCGGGTCTTTGTAAGCCGCAATCCCGTTGTTGCCTTCTCTGCCAGCTCTCTTTGTCCCGAGCCCGTTGTCGCTTCCCAGGCTCAATCCCGACTCTATTGCACAGACAGACACAAGGGGGAAAAGGTCGGAGATTTAGATCTCTGTAGCGAGCCCAATCGGTTGGTTGGACGCATAATTATTTTCAGGTCACAATTCTTTCTTCTCATAATGAAACACTCTGATAGCAATTGATATGATCCAACACATAAATGCACATGAATTTTCATAGCAGTTAGGGTAAAGCAAATACTTTTCTTTAATAATCCAAAAAATTCAACATGAATATGCAGTAAACAAATACAATTCGAGAGGGAGGCGATCTCTCCTAATTTCTACAATTCAATAGATAGGAAATCTCTCACAATCCCTAAACCTAAGACTAACAACAATTATCTCATCCCTACTCCTAAGTTGTTAGGCCCTATTTATACCCAACAATAATAATAATTAAAGACCAATTTGCCCTTAGGCTAGTAAAAGACAAAGTTGCCTTTGGGTCGGTACGTAACATAAACCCTCGCTGATCACTACCACCATTCTTGGGATACACTTGTGCCTGTTGTTTATTTTTCCTTTCAAGTGTATTGGTTGTAACCTCCTATTTACTTTTAGTGATAATATTTGCTTTCTTCTTGTGGTTTGGGTTAACTCCGGTATCACTATGAGTGCTCCCATGCGAGCACGCTTACTTTAGAGTTTCTAATGAAATTCCACCGTTATACCAAAAGAAGCATCAATGGGTAAGAGCTCAACTTCATACTACTTAAAGGGGTTTCACATATTATTTTGCAATTGTGTGCTTATCTTTCAATCAATCGCCTGTGATGTTTAAAATAATAATAAAAAAAGAACTCTCTCCAGGGCAGTGTTTGATTTTCTTTGAAATCTTGTTTTATGAAACTTTCTTTTGGTCTCATAACCTTTTGAAAATCTTTATTTTTACAACTTTTTGAGCTTGTGCGGTTCAAAACCTGTCGCAGCATTACGTATAGTGCTACTGATTATGTACGGCAAAAGCTTTCAGTTTGATATTTCTAATGGGAAAGACTTGGCTATCCTATAGCCTGAAGAATTTTTCTGAAGATTTTTCATCAGTCCAAAAGTGTTCAGACTGAATGTTGTTAATGAACATGATCGTTACATAATATGATGGTTTTCTCATATGCATGTTATTGTCTTCGGAGTAGCCCTACAATGGGTAAGGAGTAAAGAAAAAAGTTTATTCTTCACCTTCATTTTTCTAATATCGCCTAGAATTGAGTAATGGTTTCAGACGGAGTTCTTTAGCTACTAATGGGGCTGTGGAATTTTAGAAACTGTCTTTCCCGTTCTTTTGATTCAGCTGAGATAGCAGGAATGAGCATATTTCATGTTTTGCATGTGTTTGGACTTCATTCATGGTACTAATAAAAATTAAAGAAAATGTTTACATTTTTTAAATAATAAAAGAGGGCATATCACTTTGTTGCTTTCATTTTCTAAATACTGTTGAATTCTTACTGATTTACTTGTAGTCATTGGTTATTTGAATGGACCTTCATAAGGAATGAACATGCTCAGACAGGTTGGAGGACATACAGGAGACCAGATGACAAGTCTGGAGGGCATGGAGTGGGGTGGAGTCCCATTATCCCATACTTATTCAAAGTTCCAGATGGATGGGAAGAGGTTATTTTCCTCCACTCATCACTGAAATTTCTATCAATTTAGGAAGAGTTACATACTTACCACTCATTTTTTATGTAATTACATATCTAACACCCAAACCTCAATTTTTACATGCTTGCCACCTTACCTATGCTTCAAAAGGTGCATTTCACTTTTTTAATTTTAGAATGTTTGTGGTATAAATGTGAAAAAGTGAAGTTTAGGTGTTAGATATGTAAAGACATCAAAATTGGGTTGTATGCTTGTAAATGCGCCAACAAATTTTTATTTCTCAATAGTTTTATCTGCAACACTTGGCCCTAGGTTCCGGTCTCTATTGCAGATCTTGGGGGCACTGAGATCGACTTGCGGTTTTCGAACTCTCAAGAAGGGCGTTTGTTTGTTATTGTAGCTCCTGTTCTACGATTTGCAGGTTAGCCTGGTTATACTACCACCTTAATGCTGATATCTATTATTCTATAAAGTAATGGCTTAACTTAGCTCAAACTATTTAAGAAATTATGAGATTTAACAAAATTCTAAAATCACTGCTTCTTTTTTTGAAGTTCAGAGTCATAAGCCCGTTAAAGACTGATGGATTCATCTTCAGCCCATATAGATAATTAGTTTTCCATTGCTTTGATTGAGGGAATTGTATTCCAAGGACTTGTGGATCTATTATGAACTTGCATTCATTGATTCAAGTATTTTAGCCCTTTCTGTTTATTTCCTTTCATTCAAATTCCTCCCATCCAAACGGTTAGAATCTCTATTCCTATTGTTTAATGAATGTCAAGGGAGTAAATGAAAAGTTACTTATTTGTTGTTTAAATATGAATCTACTATCATTTTTTTCTTGCGCTTTCCAACAAAACAAAAATTTCAATAAGCCATCATGACGGTCAATTGAATAACAAATCTCACCCTAATAAGTTGCATTTTCTTTTCATTTACATGCATACCACAAGATTCTTATGTATTTACATATCAACACTCAAAGTTTGATATTTATCATAAAACCTAGCACGAAAAGGTGCATTTCACTTTTAAAAAGGCAGTGATGGTGGTATTTTAAATGTAATGTTGAAGATTCGAGTAGTATGTATTGCTATATAATGTTTAGGTTTAGATATGTAAATACATAAGAATTAGGTGGTTTGTATGTAAATGCCCCCTTTTAATATTTCAGATCTCAATGGAGATGCAACCATTGAGAAGATAGGACCACCTGAGAAGGTTATTTATGCTTTTGGACCCGAAATTATTGGAGAAAATGTGGAAGGAAAAGTATTAAACACACAAGTAGACGAGCATTCAGGAAGAACATATTACCAGTTTGAACTGGAGCCACCACATGTTCTTATATCTGCCACTGCTGCTGGGAACCGTCTCTACTTGTTCAGTGTTACTGCAAGTGGTAAGTCATCTCTTTTTATTTGTTTTTTGCATCAACTACCTGAATTATTTTTCTGTAGGCCAATGGTGATTTTATTTGCAGGCTTACAGTGGAAGAGGCATTATAAGGATCNGGCTGCTGGGAACCGTCTCTACTTGTTCAGTGTTACTGCAAGTGGTAATTCATCTCTTTTTATTTATTTATTGCATCAACTATCTGAATTATTTTTCTGTAGGCCAATGGTGATTTTATTTGCAGGCTTACAGTGGAAGAGGCATTATAAGGATCTAAAACAAATAGCAGACTCCTTCAGGGTCCTCTGACAGAAGAGCCGTGAGTTTTTTGCTGTATTTTATTACTGTACTAATGGTAAATAACAGAGATGTAGTTTGCATAGTGTTCAGTGCTGAATTTTTTAACTGGTGAATTTGATATAAATGAGATTTCTGATGATTTATCTTCTACGAACTGCAAATACTGCCGTGATGAGCGAATTTCTTTGAGGGGTGGGAGGAGAAAAGATTGGGAATTAATTGGAAGTTAATAAACTTTTTTTTCCGAAAACATTTGAGAAAAGATTCAATTATAGATAATATTAAACGTCTGCAAATTGTTGTTGTACATTTTGTAGTTTGTAATAGTTTGAATGAACTTTTTAATTTTAAATAGGAGAGCCGTTGGAGCTTGTTGCTTGCTTTTGAATTCCTCAAGGATTCGCTCTTTCCATTTCACCTGTCCTGTAGATTGCAAAGAATTTGAAGATTTGTTGCTCCATTTCCAATTTGTGTCATTTTACAAGCAAGAAATTTGAAGATTTTGGTGCTCCATTTCACCTGTTCTGCAGATCTGAACTTAAGATTTTGTGAGCTTTACATAATGGCATCTTATTGTATGCAATTAACCTTCAGTCGATATTCAATTAGACAAGCTTTTATCGCATTACAACCCCTTAGATGTGTATGTAAGGATACCGGTAGAAAATTATGATGTTAGTGCTGTATCGCACGAGTTATCATATCTTAGGTAAAAACCACACAGTTTTATGGTTAGGGGCAAGTCATTTACATTTTTTAGGGGCATTTACATTGTTTTTACATAGCTAGCACCTAAATTTTTTTTTTCACTTATACCACCCAGATCTTGCACTTTACATAAAAAATAGCACCATTTTAACTTTGAAAAGGTGAAACGTACCTTTTCATGTATGGGTAAGATGGTATGTATGTAAAAAATGTAGTGCAGGTGTTAGATGTGTAAATACATTGGAATTGAGTGGTATGTATGTATATCTTCATTTTTTTTCATTTGATCTAAAAATGTATAGGGGCGTTTACATACATATCACCTAATTCTTATGTATTTACGTGTGTACCACACAATCTTTGATTTTTGCATTATAGCACCCAAATCTTTCATATCGCATGAAAATACCATTATTTTAAACGTGAAATATACCTTTCCATGCATAGTTAAAGTGGCATATATCTAAAAATTGAAGTTTAGGTGTTAGACATGTTATAGCATGAGAACTGTGTGTATGCAAGTGTAAATCTTCAAAGTTTCCAAATTATACTGCTCCTTTGCTCCTATACTCACTACCAACCATTTATGAGTGATACATGGAATTCCCCATTCTTGAAAGCATATGAAGTGATCCCGCTAACCATATGGTGTTCTTTGAGTCGACAATCGGCTTTCTCAAAATTTCAAATGAATTAAAATGTCCGATGTTCTACTTCATACTGAGAGATTCTGCTTTTAGGTGGTTCAACGAACTTCCCGCAAAAATTATTAATTCCTTCGAGGATTACAAGAAGTTATTTTTAGGGGCAGTTTATTAGTGCCCTAAAGCTGCGAAAGGATTCAGATTCTTTGTGGTACTTGGAACAAAGACCGAACGAGAGTCTGCAGTCGTATGTAACGAGATTCTAGAAGGAGATGCTAGAGGTCCGGAAACTGGAGCCAATAGTCGCCATGGTAGTGCTAGCATAAGGATTAAAGAGTCCGTAGTTATGATGCTTTCTGGGTTTAAAGAAACTCGACATGCTAGCGGAGGTTCTGGAGCTTCGTGGGATTTTTCTCTGAATAATTCTCTCTTCCAGATCATGCAGATGATTTAAGAGATGAGAAATTGGAGGATTGGGATAGACAATAAGACAATAACAGTAACAAATAAACGAAATGTATGGGAAGCCTTCATAAGGTGAGTTTTTGCATTATTTGCTCCAAAACATAAATCCAAACTGAGATCAGTTTGGTATGCTTTAAAGATATAACTATGAAAGCAACCTTATGAAATTAAACTACCAGAGAATTCAGGTTGATGTACCTTATCTTTGGTTCGCATCCTCAAGTCCCTATAGTTAATTACATCTTAGGTAATCAAGACTATTCAAGAAAACTCTCGATTGAGATTATAATTTATTCTCACAAAGTTCAAGTGTCATTCTTAAGAAATGGAATGTAAAAGTCATATCCTAAATGTAGCAAATTTCTAAGGATTTTGAACTATCCTTGAGTTTTATTTTGTCGTTAGTGGTTTAGTTGAGATTTATCCTTTTGCTTTGTGTTTTGAATTTCTGTCCTTGGAAAATAGAGTTAGCACACCCTAATAACATGAAAAGTAAGGGTCTGTTTGGAGCAGCTGCAGCTTATCTAGCTTATGCTGATAAACAACTTATCCTAACAAGTTGTGTATCTGCAGCTGATCCTGATAAGCTGGCTGGTTGTTTGGTTTGTGCATTTGGAAAACAACTGATTCTGCATAAATGATCATTCTGCCTCTGTTCTAAACCAAATAAATGCATTAAAGATTGACCAAATATCCTAACTTTAACCAGCAAACACCTCACCTCTATGATCATTTTTCTTAATCATCTAAGTAGTCATTGCCCATCAACCCAACCCTAGACTAACTGTAGAGCCACTTTTTACAAGAATTATTTCTAATAAAAATAATTTAACAAATTTCAGGATAATTAACGAAAAGTTTCTGTCTTGATTCATGTTATTCCATCATCATTCAAACAATCAAAAGGGTTGTTTGGTAGGAGGATTTGAGCAGAATTTAACCTAAATCCTGCAAAAGAACAAAATTAACTAATCAATCCTACAGAATCTGCATTCTCGCATTGAAAATCCAATTGGAATATGGATTGCTACAAAACTCGTGATCCATCTCCTTCGGCTGAACCCTCCCCGCTCCGTTCTCTACCCTTCGAGAAAAAGTTGCAGCTCGGTCGCGCCCTCCTTCTCGCCGCCAATGCCTTGCCGACGCTCCTCACGAGCGAACACCCTCGACGCAGATGTCCTCCCCTCTCCTCGAGCTCCTACCCGAGGGCTTTTCACATGGGAATCAAGCTCCTTCCCCATCACCGCCCGAAGCTTCTTCTTGGACCCAAAGCTCGTCGTCGTCGGAGGTAGCTAAAGCACGCGAAGGGCTGGTTGCGGTCGCTACTTCCTTACTCCTACCCAAAGCAAAGGATAGGCGGAGAGCAGAGGGCACACCAGGAAATTTTACCTCAACGCCAACGCCAAATGAAGACGCGGGACGCGAGGTAGATTCTGCGTCTATCAAATGTGAAAAACAGACAGTGCAGAGCATTTTAACTCTAAATCTTGGGTGACGTCTATCTTTTGTCTTCAACCTTATGCAAAACAAAGTTAGTAGAAAATTATATTTTTGTTAATTTAATTTGGTTGTTAATTTTTAGACAACCCAGTTAAATGTTCATGGTTCTATTGTCCCGTGGTCATCATGTACCTGGTTTACTTTGTTTAAGAGGTAGTCAAATCTACTATGACAGGAAAATTCTTATTAGCAATCATGGATTGTGTGTCCAAAAGATCTTCATAGATTTGGGTGGGGGTTCAAGTTGCATTCAGTGTTATTTATTTATTAAGATTTCATTTAATTTTTAATGTCTTTTTCAGATTTTATGGGTTGAAAAATTTTAGGTTGTTTGAGAATTATTAGCCTTAATTTTTGTTATTTTATCATTTTTTTGTTGTTTTGAATGACCTAGTCAAGATCCCATGATTCCATCATTTTAGGGTCATTGGGGCTTATGGTTTGATTAGTCACAAGTGATTGGACGATATTTTGTCAACAACCATGGGTTGCCTCCACGAAAATACCTTCTTAGACAAAGTTGTATTTTGTTGGTTCAAGTTTAGGTTTTAATGACTTTTAGGGTGGATTTTCTGTCATTTCATTTAGGTTGGTTGGCATTTTAGCCCAAATTATCCTCGACGGAGGCTAAGTGTGCTTTTGTTCTCATATAAGAGGTCAAACCCTACTTGAGATTAATGTCAACTGTTTACATCAAACTCTTTGAACCACATATTCTAGACATAAATTGGGATCTTTTTCATGATAAATATAGTTTCATACTTGCACTGTATGATATCCCTCCTGGCATGACCAACCTGCATAAGGGGACAAAATCTGAAATGAAAATATTGCTAGCTTTATAAACAAAAGCCTTATCACCCTTTGTAGGTAGATGAGATATAATAGAGATTGATACGCGCCAAGTATGTGGTGAGGAGGCCACTGAAAATGATAGAAAAGAGAGGTATGGTTACAAAACTATGATGAAATGTGTTGACCTCACTTTTGGTTGAGGTTTAATTTTTTCGTTTTAGTAGCCTAAGGTCAAGCCATATGACTTTGCTATTGACTATTCTTAGAAAACTAGAAAAGAAACCCTCACCATTAGAAATTCTACCATCTTCTCTACTCAACTTGAAGTTTCACATATTGCTCCTAACCTCTAGCACTTAGTAGGTGGGGTCATTATAGGGGAACCCCAAGATGAGTCACATTTAGGACTGCTGGACCTTAGGGTTGACCCTGGGTGTTGGTCTAGGGCTTAAGGTATATACTTGTACTCACAATCACTCACAATCCTAAACTTAAACTTCTAGGCTTTGGTCCCTTGATATTTTTGGGAGACTCATTTAGGTGGTCCCCTAAACCCACTAGCCTTAGGCTAGGATTTAGCTAAGACCACTACATAGAGGACCCAAAATGAGGTTTTCATTGGTCCATGGCTTATTGATGGTGGTTGACACTCCAACTCTACCAAAATACCCAACCTATCTTTTTGCCCCTAAACTCCCCCAAATTACCTAGATTCCCTTGAGACCCCAAATTTGGCCAAAATTCCCAAATTTACCCAAAATCACCAAAATTTGCCAAATTACCAAAATGCCCATCCTTAGCCCAAAATTCCAAAAATTCCAAAAAATTCCCAAAATATTCAAAACCTCCCAAATATTCTTAATTTCATTTTCCTCAATTACCACATGACCCAATTTGGCCAATTTGATCATCTTTGGCCAAAACCCCCAAATTGTCTTTCAAAGACCCATTTTCCCCTAAATCTACCTCAAATGTCTATCAAATTGGTCTCAATTTCCCCCAATTTCAATTGTAAACTCAAATTCACCTTTTATATGACCAATATAGACCAAATCCAAGCCCAATTTGTCCATCATTTGAGCCTAATTTTGATTAGATCAAAAGCCCAATTTTGGCCACATGACCTAATCTCATCAAATTGAATGCCTTAACCCCAAAATTGACACCCAATTTATGTTGAAAATTCTTCATGAGATCCCTATTGACCATTTATAACAATCAATTTGGACCTAACCCAAGGCTAGCCCANTCAAGCCCAATTTGTCCATCATTTGAGCCTAATTTTGATTTAGATCAAAAGCCCAAATTTGGCCACATGACCTAATCTCATCAAATTGAATGCCTTAACCTCAAAATTGACACCCAATTTATATTGAAAATTCTTCATGAGATCCCTATTGACCATTTATAACAATCAATTTGGACCTAACCCAAGGCTAGCCCAACCTAGACCCAAACCTAGCTCAATATGCCCAAATTGATCAAAATCAAAATTCCTCCAAATTGACCATCCAATTGAACTCAAAACCACTTTCATCCTTCACCAAAGTTGTTCCTTATGATCATATACACCAAATGCAACATTTATTTGGGATAATTAACATGGCTAGCCTAGCCCAAACCAAAATTTTGGTCATTTGCACCCACTTGGACCCATGCACTAAATGTAGCCTAACCACCCCAAAGCCATCAAATTAACTCTACCATAGCCATTAGTTTGACCCTAAGACTGAGCCAAAACTCACGTAACCCAAGCTAAGTGAGCCATGGACCAATGGCCCTTTAAATCAAGGGATTTGATTTCCATATTTGCTTAGGCTTAAGATCTTTTTGCCAAAACTAAACGTCAGCCCATTAAATTGTTGTGACATTTTCCCTGGGTTCCGTGAGCTCCTAGCCACCTTCCCCTGCCATGGCCGGCCGACCTAGTCACGGAGAAGCCAAAATCGAGGGCCACCCCCTCTTGAATTTTACCCAAATCAAACTTAGAGGCCACCTCACTCAAATCAAATGATAGTACTCCTCTACCCTCTACTTAAGCATCACAATACACCCAAACATTGGCTCTGAGAGCCACCCCTTAGTCATTTTTATAAAAACTCACCTCCACGGCTATGGGAGGTGTGCTGAAAATTTCTTAGAGNTCTAAGACTGAGCCAAAACTCACGTAACCCAAGCTAAGTAAGCCATGGACCAATGGTCCCCTAAATCAAGGGATTTGATTTCCATATTTGCTTAGGCTTAAGATCTTTTTGCCAAAACTAAACGTCAGCCCATTAAATTGTTGTGACATTTTCCCCTGGGTTCCCTGAGCTCCTAGCCACCTCCCCCTGCCATGGCCGGCCGGCCTAGTAACGGAGAAGCCAAAATCGAGGGCCACCCCCTCTTGAATTTTACCCAAATCAAACCCAGAGGCCACCTCACTCAAATCAAATGATAGAGCTCCTCTACCCTCTACTTAAGCATCACAATACACCCAAACATTGGCCCTGAAAGCCACCCCTTAGTCATTTTTATAAAAACTCACCTCCACGGCTATGGGAGGTGTGCTGAAAATTTCTTAGAGAGCCCCCCAAACTTCTCACAAAGCGCAATCCAATCACTTCACTGCCCTAATTCCTCTTGTGTAACCCTAATTTTGAGCTAAAAAATTAGGCCAGAAACATGACATCCCTTAAAACTCCACCAAACTCCAATTACTTGTGCCCACACTTTCACAACAGTAAGAGAATGCAAAGCCCCATAAAATTCCCCTCTGAAAGAGTCTCTAACATAGCTCTAGACCAACACCTAAAATCAGGCTTGATCGAAATCATACCTAGGTCTTACACCAAGGCAAGAGGCTCAATCCCTAGCCTCCTTGGACTCCAACAAATGTGCCAAGCATCTCTGATTGAAGCTTCCCTTCTCAGAGCAAAGGTATAAAACTTTTCCTTATCCCGAGCCTCTTTTGATTCTCCATTTGCTTGGGCTTGATTTCATGGCATCTTAACCGTATAGATATGTTCCTCTAGTCTAGACGAGCATTTAAAAAAAAAATCATTCAATTTGGTTGAGAAACGAGGGAGATATCAAGCTTGAAAGATGGACAGTTCTCGGGCTAGGCTATCGGGGATGATGACAGAGCGCCGTTTGATCAAGCGTGTATCAGATGGATGGTCAAGATGAAGCCGGACACCGCTTCAGGACAAACCGCGGGCCGAGTCAGCGCTGAACTGGATGGTGGCGTCGAACGAGAGTGCGCCGCGTGGCGCTTCGGAGCTGCTTAGGATGATGTGGCGCCGCACATTTAAATAGATAAATAGGGATTTAAATAATTCAGAAAATGACCTTTAACTTCAAAAATATATATCTTGGTGTAGAAAAATCAAAAAAATAAAATAAAAATACCCACTTGCTCAGTGAATAGAGGAGAACGTGGAAAAAATTTGAAGACCATTTGATGCATGTTTTATTTTTAATTAATTAAACACTATTTTGAGTCTTTTAATTCTCCATGTCTATAGGCATTTCACCATGACTTGAATTTTTGGCATGTTGTAGCCTCTGTCAAGGGGAACATTCCCTGATTTTTCTAAAATCAGAGGAGACATCTAGATAAAGATCCATATTTTTCAAGTTTATGCACATTCTTTTCTTAAATTAATCATAATAATTAGCATTTTGCTTAGAAAAATTCAAGAAAATTTGGGAAGGTTTATTATGACCAGAGAACACTTCAGAAAATTTCTTATGAGTCAAGTCATTCAAAATACACCTAATCTTTACAAACCTTAAATCACTAAGATAATTAATTTTGGAAATAAAAAACATCAAAATGACTTGATTTTTTATCTCCACTATTGTATGGGATCCATAGAACTCACCATAAAAATTTCAAAGCATTGTGAGTCCATTTGGTAACTTAAGTTGATTTTTAAAGATAAATATTTTTTTTTGTACTTAAATCATTTTTAAAAATCAAAATATAACTCAAAATTTTATAAAAACTTGTTTTTTGANGTTTAACTGGTGAATTTAATATAAATGAGATTTCTGATGATTTATCTTTTACGAACTGCAAATACAGCTGTGATGAGCGAGTTTTTTTGAGGGGTGGGAGGAGAAAAGATTGGGAAGTAATTGAAAGTTAATAAACTTTTTTTCCGAAAACATTGAGAAAAGATTCAATTATTTATAATATTAAACGTCTGCAAATTGTTTGTACATTTTGTAGTTTGTAATAGTTTGAATGAACTTTTTAATTTTAAATGGGAGAGCCGTTGGAGCTTGTTGCTTGCTTTTGAATTCCTCAAGGATTCCCTCTTTCCATTTCACCTGTCCTGTAGATTGCAAAGAGTTTGAAGATTTGTTGCTCCATTTCCAATTTGTGTCATTATACAGGCAAGGAATTTGAAGATTTTGGTGCTCCATTTCACCTGTTCTGTAGATCTGAACTTAAGATTTTGTGAGTTTTACATAATGGCATCTTATTGTATGCAATTAACCTTCAGTCGATATTCAATTAGACAAGCTTTTATCGCATTACAAACCCTTAGATGTGTATGTAAGAATACCGGTAGAAAATTATGATGTTAGTGCTGTATAGCACGAGTTATCATATCTTAGGTAAAAACCACACAGTTTTATGGTTAGGGGCAATTCATTTACTTTTTTTAGGGGCATTAACATTGTGCTTACATAGCTAGCACCTAAATGTTTTTTTTACACATATACCACCCAGATCTTGCACTTTACATAAAAAATTGCACCATTTTAACTTTGAAAAGGTGAAACGTACCTTTTCATGTATGGGTAAGATGGTATGTATGTAAAAAATGTAGTGCAGGTGTTAGCTGTGTAAATACATAGGAATTGAGTGGTATGTATGCATATCTTCATTTTTTTTCATTTGATCTAAAAATGTATTGGGGCGTTTACATACATATCACCTAATTCTTATGTATTTACGTGTCTACCACACAATCTTTGATTTTTGCATTATATCACCCAAATCTTTCATATCGCATAAAAATACCATTATTTTAAACGTGAAATATACCTTTCCATGCATAGTTAAAGTGCCATATATCTAAAAATTGAAGTTTAGGTGTTAGACATGTTATAGCACGAGAATTGTGTGTATGCACGTGTAAATCTTCAAAGTTTCCAAATTATACTGCTCCTTTGCTCCTATACTCACTACCAACCATTTATGAGTGATATATAGAATTCCCCATTCATGAAAGCATATGAAGTGATCCCGCTAACCGTATGGTGTTCTTTGAGTCGACAATCGGCTTTCTCAAAATTTCAAATGAATTAAAATGTCCGATGTTCTACATCATGCTGAGAGATTCTGCTTTTAGGTGGTTCAACGAACTTCCTGCAGAAATTATTAATTCCTTTGAGGATTACAAGAAGTTATTTTTAGGGGCAGTTTATTAGTGCCCAAAAGCTGCGAAAGGATTCAGATTTTTTGTGGTACTTGGAACAAAGACCGAACGAGAGTCTGCAGTAGTATGTAACGAGATTCTAGAAGGAGATGCTTGAGGTCCGGAACCTGGAGCCAATAGTCGCCAAGGTAGTTCTAGCATAAGGATTAAAGAGTCTGTAGTTATGATGCTTTCTGGGTTTAAAGAAACCCGACATGTTGGCGGAGGTTCTGGAGATTCGTGGGATTTTTCTCTGAATAATTCTCTCTTTCAGATCAACAGATGATTTAAGAGATGAGAAATTGGAGGATTAGGGTAGACAATAAGACAATAACAGTAACAAATAAAAGAAATGTATGGGAAGCCTTCATAAGGCGAGTTTTTGCATTATTTGCTCCAAAACATAAATCCAAAGTGAGATCAGTTTGGTATGCTTTAAAGATATAACTACGAAAGCAACCTTATGAAAATAAACTACCAGAGAATTCAGGTAGATGTACCTTAACTTTGGTTCGCATCCTCCTATAGGAACAAGTCCCTATAGTTAATTACATCTTAAGTAATCAAGACTACTCAAGAAAACTCTCGATTGAGATTATAATTTATTCTCACAAAGTTCGAGTGTCATTGTTAAGAAATGGAAAGTAAAATTCATATCCTAAATGTAGCAAATTTCAAAGGATTCTGAACTATCCTTGAGTTTTATTTTGTCGTTAGTGGTTTAGTTGAGATTTATTTTTTTACTTTATGTTTTGAATTTCTGTCCTTGGAAAATAGAGTTAGCACACCCTAATAACATGAAAAGTAAGGGTTTATTTGGGGCAGCTGCAGCTTATCCAACTTATGCTAATAACATGAAAAGTAAGGGTTTATTTGGGGCAGCTGCAGCTTATCCAGCTTATGCTGATAAACAACTTATCCTAATAAGCTGCGTATCTGCAGCTGATCCTGATAAGCTGACTGGCTGTTTGGTTTATGCATTTGTAAAATAACTGATTCTGCATAAATGACCATTCTGCCCTTGTTCTAAACCAAATAAATGCATTAAAGATTGACCAAATATCCTAACTTTAACCAGTAAACACCTCACCTCTATGATCATTTTTCTTAATCATCTAAGTAGCCATTGCCCATCAACCCAACCTTAGACTAACTATAAAACCACTTTTTACAAGAATTATTTATAATAAAAATAATTTAACAAATTTCAGGACAATTCACGAGAACAAGTTTCTATCTTGATTCAAGTTATTCCATCATCATTCAAACAATCAAAAGGGTTGTTTGGTAGGAGGATTTGAGCAGAATTTAACCTAAATCCTGCAAAAGAACAAAATTAACTAATCAATCCTACAAAATCTGCATTCTCGCATTGAAAATCCAATTGGAATATGGATTGCTACAAAACTCGTGATCCATCTCCTTCGGCCGAACCATCCCCGCTCCGTTCTCTACCCTTCGCGAAAAAGCTGCAGCTTGGTCGCGCCCTCCTTCTCGCCGCCAATGCCTTGCCGACGCTCCTCACGAGCGAACACCCTCGACGCAGATGTCCTCCCCTCTCCTCGAGCTCCTACCCGAGGGCTTTTCACATGGGAATCAAGCTCCTTCCCCANGTTTCACATATTGCTCCTAACCTCTAGCACTTAGTAGGTGGGGTCATTATAGGGGAACCCCAAGATGAGTCACTTTTAGGACTGCTGGACCTTAGGGTTGACCCTGGGTGTTGGTCTAGGGCTTAAGGTACATACTTGCACTCCCAATCACTCACAATCATAAACTTAAACTTCTAGGCTTTGGTCCCTTGATATTTTTGGGAGACTCATTTAGGTGGTCCCCTAAACCCACTAGCCTTAGGCTAGGGTTTAGCTAAGACCACTTTATAGAGGACCCAAAATAAGGTTTTCATTGGTCCATGGCTTATTGATTGTGGTTGACACTCCAACTCTACCAAGATACCCAACCTATCTTTTTGCCCCTAAACCCCAAAATTACCTAGATACCCTTGGGACCCCAAATTTGGCCAAAATTCCCAAATTTACCCAAACAACCCAAAATCACAAAAAATTGCCAAATTACCAAAATGCTCATCCTTAGCCCAAAATTCCAAAAAATCCAAAAAATTCCCAAAAAATTCAAAACCTCCCAAATATTCTTAATTTCATTTTCCTCAATTACCACATGACCCAATTTGGCCAATTTGATCATCTTTGGCCAAAACCCCCAAATTGCCTTTTAAAGACCCATTTTTCCCTAAATCTACCTCAAATGTCTATCAAATTGGTCTCAATTTCCCCCAATTTCAATTGTAAACTCAAATTCACCTTTTATATGACCAATATAGACCAAATTCAAGCCCAATTTGTCCATCATTTGAGCCTAATTTTGATTTAGATCAAAAGCCCAAATTTGGCCACATGACCTAATCTCATCAAATTGAATGCCTTAACCTCAAAATTG
>JXCR01147367.1:480907-495740 GCA_002079205.1 Phalaenopsis hybrid cultivar
GATCACCCTCGACGCAGATGTCCTCCCCTCTCCCCGAGCTCCTACCCGAGGGCTTTTCACATGGGAATCAAGCTCCTTCCCCACCACCGCCCGAAGCTTCTTCTCGGACCCGAAGCTCGTCGTCGTCGGAGGTAGCTAAAGCACGCGAAGGGCTGGTTGCGGTCGCTACTTGCTTACTCCTACCAAAAGCAAAGGATAGGCGGAGAGCAGAGGGCACACCAGGAAATTTTACCTCAACGCCAAATGAAGACGCGGGACGCGACGTAGATTCTGCGTCTATCAAATGTGAAAACAGACAGTGCAGAGCATTTTGACTCTAAATCTTGGGTGACGTCTATCCTGTCTTCAACATTATGCAAAACAAAGTTAGTAGAAAATTATATTTTTGTTAATTTAGTTTGGTTGTTAATTTGTTAATTTTTAGACAACCCAGTTAAATGTTCATGGTTCTGTTGTCCCGTGGTCATCATGTACCTGGTCTACTTTGTTTAAGAGGTGGTCAAATCTACTATGACAGGAAAATTCTTATTAGTAATCATGGATTGTGCGTCCAAAAGATCTTCATAGATTTGGGTGGGGGTTCAAGTTGCATTTAGTGTTATTTATTTATTAAGATTTCATTTAATTTTTAATGTCTTTTTCAGATTTTATGGGTTGAAAAATTTTAGGTTTTTTGAGAATTATTAGCCTTAATTTTTGTTATTTTATCATTTTTTTGTTGTTTTGAACGACCTAGTCAAGATCCCATGATTCCGTCATTTTAGGGTCATTGGGGCTTATGGTTTGATCAGTCACAAGTGATTGGACGATATTTTGTCAACAACCATGGGTTGCCTCCACGAAAATACCTTCTNNNCTTTTCCTTATCCCGAGCCTCTTTTGATTCTCCATTTGCTTGGGCTTGATTTCATGGCATCTTAACCGTATAGATATGTTCCTCTAGTCTAGACGAGCATTTAAAAAAAAAATCATTCAATTTGGTTGAGAAACGAGGGAGATATCAAGCTTGAAAGATGGACAGTTCTCGGGCTAGGCTATCGGGGATGATGACAGAGCGCCGTTTGATCAAGCGTGTATCAGATGGATGGTCAAGATGAAGCCGGACACCGCTTCAGGACAAACCGCGGGCCGAGTCAGCGCTGAACTGGATGGTGGCGTCGAACGAGAGTGCGCCGCGTGGCGCTTCGGAGCTGCTTAGGATGATGTGGCGCCGCACATTTAAATAGATAAATAGGGATTTAAATAATTCAAAAAATGACCCTTAACTTCAAAAATATATATCTTGGTGTAGAAAAATCAAAAAAATAAAATAAAAATACACACTTGCTCAGTGAATAGAGGAGAACAACGTGGAAAAAATTTGAAGGCCATTTGATGCATGTTTTATTTTTAATTAATTAAACACTGTTTTGAGTCTTTTAATTCTCCATGTATATAGGCATTTCACCATGGCTTGAATTTTTGGCATGTTGTAGCCTCTGTCAAGGGGAACATTCCCTGATTTTTCTAAAATCAGAGGAGACATCTAGATAGAGATCCATATTTTTCAAGTTTATGCACATTATTTTCTTAAATTAATCATAATAATTATCATTTTGCTTAGAAAAATTCAAGAAAATTTTGGAAGGTTTATTATGACCAGAGAACACTTCAGAAAATTTCTTATGAGTCAAGTCATTCAAAATACACCTAATCTTTACAAACCTTAAATCACAAAGATAATTAATTTTGGAAAATACAAACATCAAAATGACTTGATTTTTATCTCCACTATTGTATGGGATCCATAGAACTCAGCATAAAAATTTCAAAGCATTTTGAGTCCATTTGGTAACTTAAGTTGATTTTTAAAGATAAATATCTTTTTTTTTGTACTTAAATCATTTTTAAAAATCAAAATATAACTCAAAATTTTATAAAAACTTGTTTTTTGAGTTCTATGTGATCAGGGGTGTTTTCTAAAAATAAAATGGTATTTAAAATAAAAACTTGATTTTTAGCCTTTTTTTAGTATTTAAATAATTAAAAATTCATAAAAATCACAAAAATATTAAAGTTCATGGAAATGTTCTAAATTGCTTCCTAAGCACTTAGGAATAATTAGGATATTTTTTTGATTTTCTAAATAAAGATATTGAATTTTGATGCTCAAAATATTTTTTAAAGGCAAAAAATGGGTTTTTTACTAAAATAACTCTAATAGTTCAAAGAAAATCAGAAAAATGTGAAATTTGTTTCTCGGTGTCCCTTGCATTAGAGAGATTTAATAAAAATATAAAACTTAATTTTTCACATTTAAAATATTTTATAATTAATAAACACCNCTCACAAAAATATTAAAATTCATGGAAATGTTCTAAATTGCTTCCTAAGCACTTAGGAACAATTAGGATATTTTTCTGATTTTCTAAATAAAGCTATTGAATTTTGAAGCTCAAAATATTTTTTAAAGGCAAAAAATGGGTTTTTTACTAAAATAACTCCAATAGTTCAAAGAAAAATCAGAAAAATGTGAAATTTGTTTCTCGGTGTCCCTTGCATCAGAGAGATTTATTAAAAATATAAAACTTAATTTTTCACTTTTAAAATATTTTATAATTAATAAACACCCCAGAACTTAAAATAATTCTTAAAATTCAAATAAAATTTAAGAAATCATGAAATTTGGTCCAAAGGCTTCTCTAGGCCTACCTCCAGTAAAAATTTGAAGTTAGGAATTTTCTTTGAAAAATCCTATTTTTATATTAAAAATAATAATATAGATAAATTAAATTTTGAAAAATCACACTTTCTCCTCTGACGTCTCAATTGACCCATGAGTGAGGTAGGATAAAAATTTCAAAGTATTAAATTTGATGANGGTCTAAGCCTACCTCTAGTAAAAATTTAGTTAGGAATTTTCTTTGAAAAATCCTATTTTTGTATTAAAAATAATAATATAGATAAATTAAATTTTGAAAAATCACCCTTTCTCCTCTGACGTCTCAATTGACCCATGAGTGAGGTAGGATAAAAATTTCAAAGTATTAAATTTGATGAATTATGAAGTGATAGAGCCTTAGGGGCAAATGTGTAATTTTGAAAATTTAGCCTTAATTAACATTTAGGCCTAATTTCAGAAAGGGAAATGAGAAATCTTTGATTCTAATTAACATATTTGGATGTTTGAAACACAAGGGGTTAACTGGTAGAAACCAACCTCACTTGTACTAATTAAAAAGATAAATTTGCAATTTCTTTAAATTACATAAATTTAGGAGTCCAACCGATTAAATGATCCTAGATTTAGGAGTATGATTTTAGGTGTTAATAACTCAATGATTTAATACCCATATTTGATGAACAAATAAACAAAAACATGAATCATCATCATCACTTATAAGTCAATTTCATTTGCAATGACTAAGACACTCATTAAAATCTTAAGGGCTTAGTAGTGACTTAGGTTAAATCAAGTTTTATTTGAATAAGGATTAGAAAAGTAAACATCATTGAAAATTAAAACATCTTTCAAACACTACAAGCCCAAGTCAAAATTTGGCTAAGTCTCTTAAACTTGTCTCTTTAAGGGTCTTCACCCATATAATTCTTAAATTGAATTACGAGTGATAATTACCCTATTCTTAGGGATAATTGAGACATTAATTCTCATTGAGTACTAAGGGTATTTATAGGATGAATTATTAAGTAACATAATAAGTTTAAAAGAATTCAAAATTTTCCACCAGGCTGCGAGAGAATAACACAGACCTGCTTCTTTCTCTAGATCTGTTGGATACCTCAGAGATCTACTAAACTTAATATGTTTTGCTTGACAAAATCATCATTAATTAAACTCCTATAGATCTATCAGGATATGACACAGGGTTAGGAAAACTACCAAAACCGTACTTTTTTTGCCTCTACATGAATTGCCCTCACATGCATTTTAAGTTTCATATGGTGGAACAAGAAAACTCGTCAGGTACGCTTTTACAGTTTTTAGCATTGTTTTTCTTGTACTTTTATGCTTACACAAATTTACATGCTAAACAACGATGTCACCCTGCATGAAAACTAAAACTATCAGGAAAGCCACAAAACCAAAACCAAAACTAAAACTAAAATCAACCAAGATAAAATTCACCATCACAATATTCAAAATATAAAACAACTCAAAATTTAATCACAAACATCACACAAAAGAATTACAACTAAATTAATATGCCTTTATCGGATGATCGGGAATTCCTTGGAGGAGGTAACCTACGGTTGCTAATGAGACTTCCCGCGGTCTAAATAAAATTATGGAACTCATTAAGTTGAGTTTAGTAAGTACATTTGGATTAAGTGAATCCAATATAAAATAGTGGTGTCAGAACGAGTTTTGTGTCGCTCTAAGTGAATCCAATAGGATCCTAACAGGTGTCGCTCTAATCAACTTTAACATGCCTCCATAAAATTTAAAGAACTACAACTATAGGGGGCCACCTGATTTGACATCATAACTTGACACACTAAAAAACTCAAACTCGTCGCGGTAAGGAGCTTGGAGCTAACATGGTGGGCAGCACAGCCATCTTCGATGACAAAACATATCTTCCCCAGCTAAACCAATCTTCCTTCCTTAGATATAAGTAACAAAGTCATAGGACTTTGAGGTTGCTTGCTTATGCAATGTAAATCCTCACCTTATCTTTAGGCCTTTGTGTAGCCCTGCTATACAATATAAGCCCTAACTCATCTTAGGATTCCGAGGTTATCATTTGTCACGACCTAAATCCTCACATCTTTCAGGCTATTTGGGACTTTGAGGTTGCTTGCTTATGCAACGTAAATCCTCACCTTATCTTTAGGCCTTTGTATTTCTTGCTATACAATATAAGCCCTAACTCGTCTTAGGATTCGTCACGACCTAAACCCTCACATCTTCCAAGCTCTTTGTGTGATAGTTTTACATGAATGTAAGTCCTAACTAATAAAATTGGCAGGATGAAACACCTAAATATTTCTCCTCAGAAATGAAGCCAAACATTAGGATAGCTTGGGAGGTCACTGGGGTTCTTCTCTGGATCCATTACATCCTCTAGTTCTTCCTCCTTTGGACTCTAGAATAAAATGTTCCAAATTTGAACCAATCCCCTTTCACAGCTCTACGTTCAATCTCATTGAAAAGTCCTACCCTTTGAAACTCCTTGAAGATAATATTTCCTGATTTTTATCGAGAGTTTTCTTAGGTGACTTTGGTCATTTAAGATGTAATTAACTATAGGGGTTTGCCCTTATAGAAAGGGAGTCTTCTTAAGTGACTTTGGTCATTTAAGATGTAATTAACTATAGGGGCTTGCTCTTATAGAAGTTTTCTTAGGTGACTTTGGTCATCTAAGATGTAATTAACTATAGGGGCTTGCCCTTATAGATCTTCTTAGGTGACTTTGGTCATTTAAGATGTAATTAACTATAGGGGCATGCCCTTATAGGAATTTCGGTGACTTTGGTCATTTAAGATGTAATTAACTATAGGGGCTTGCCCTTATAGGAAGCATGTTCTATAGTGGCTTGCCCTTATAGGAAGCATGTCCAACCTTTGAAATTCCTTGAAGATAATATTTCTTGATTTTTATCGAGAGTCTTCTTAAGTGACTTGTCCTACTCTTTGAAATTCCTTGAAGATAATTTTTCTTGATTTTTATCGAGAGTCTTCTTAAGTGACTTTAGTCATTTAAGATGTAATTAACTATAGGGGCTTGCCCTTATAAGAAGCATGTCCAAACCCAGCTATTCTTTGAAGATAATATTTCCTGATTTTTATCGAGAGTCTTCTTAGGTGACTTTGGTCATTTAAAAGCGTTGAAGAGTCCTACCCTTTGAAATTCTTTGAAGATAATTTTTCTTGATTTTTATCGAGAGTCTTCTTAGGTGGCTTTGGTCATTTAAGAATATTTCATGATTTTTATCGAGAGTCTTCTTAGGTGACTTTGGTCATTTAAGATGTAATTAACTACTTTCTTGACTTTTATCGAGAGTCTTCTTAAGTGACTTTGGTCATTTAAGATGTAATTAACTATAGGACTTGCCCTTATAGGAAGCATGTCCGAACCCAGCCTACCCTTTGAAATTCCTTGAAGATAATATTTCCTGATTTTTATCGAGAGTCTTCTTAGGTACTTTGGTCATTTAATATGTAATTAACTATAGGGGCTTGCCCTTATAGGAAGCATGTCCGAACCATTTGGTCATTTAAGATGTAATTAACTATAGGGGCTTGCCCTTATAGGAAGCTTTTCTCGAACCGTCCTACTCTTTGAAATTCCTTGAAGATAATTTTTCTTGATTTTTATCGAGAGTCTTCTTAAGTGACTTTAGTCATTTAAGATGTAATTAACTATAGGGGCTTGCCCTTATAAGAAGCATGTCCAAACCCAGCTATTCTTTGAAGATAATATTTCCTGATTTTTATCGAGAGTCTTCTTAGGTGACTTTGGTCATTTAAAAGCGTTGAAGAGTCCTACCCTTTGAAATTCTTTGAAGATAATTTTTCTTGATTTTTATCGAGAGTCTTCTTAGGTGGCTTTGGTCATTTAAGAATATTTCATGATTTTTATCGAGAGTCTTCTTAGGTGACTTTGGTCATTTAAGATGTAATTAACTACTTTCTTGACTTTTATCGAGAGTCTTCTTAAGTGACTTTGGTCATTTAAGATGTAATTAACTATAGGCTAGATTTTTATCGAGAGTCTTCTTAGGTGACTTTGGTCATTTAAGATGTAATTAACTATAGGGGAATTTTTATCGAGAGTCTTCTTAGGTGACTTTGGTCATTTAAGATGTAATTAACTATAGGGGTACCCTTATATGAAGCATGTCCGAACCCAGCTTAATATAAACCCTATTTAATCTTTTATATTAAATACGAGTCTTCTTAAGTGACTTTGGTCATTTAGGATGTAATTAACTATAGGGGCTTTCCCTTATAACATGTCTGAACCCAGCTTAATATAAACTTTATTTAATTCTTTATATTAAATAGGAGAACTTGTTAACAAATACATAGATTTCGCAGACCAAACAGATGTCATATATTTCTTAGTTTATTTGATCGAGTCTCATCCTCAAGTCTTGTGTTTNTACTAAGGGTATTTATAGGATGAATTATTAAGTAACATAATAAGTTTAAAAGAACTCAGAATTTTCCACCAGACTGCGAGAGAATAGCACAGACCTGCTTCTTTCTCTAGATTTGTTGGATACCCTCAGAGATCTACTAAACTTAATATGTTTTGCTTGACAAAATCATTATTAATTAAACTCTTATAGATCCATCAGGATATGACACAGGGTTAGGAAAACTACCAAAACCTTACTTTTTTTGCCTCTGCATGAACTGCCCTCACATGCATTTTAAGTTTCAGGTGGTGGAACGAGAAGACTCGTCAGGTACGCTTTTACAGTTTTTGGCATTGTTTTTCTTGTACTTTTATGCTTACACAAATTTACATGCCAAACAACGATGTCACCCTGCATGAAAACTAAAACTATCAGGAAAGCCACAAAACCAAAACTAAAACTAAAATCAACCAAGATAAAATTCATCACCACAACATTCAAAATATAAAACAACTCAAAATTTAATCACAAACATCACACAAAACTACAATTGCAACTAAATTAGGATGTCTTTATCGGTTGATTGGGAATTCCTTGGAGGAGGTAACCTACGGTTGCTAATGAGACTTCCCGCGGTCTAAATAAAATTATGGAACTCATTAAGTTGAGTTTAGTAAGTACATTTAGATTAAGTGAATCCAATATAAAATAGTGGTGCCGAAACGAGTTTTGTGTCGCTCTAAGTGAATCCAATAGGATCCTAACAGGTGTCGCTCTAAGTGAATCCAATAGGATCCTAACAGGTGTCGCTCTAATCAACTTTAACATGCCTCCATAAAATTTAAAGAACTACAACTATAGGGGGCCACCTGATTTAACATCATAACTTGACACACTAAAAAACTCAAACTCATCGCGGTAAGGAGCTTGGAGCTAGCATGGTGGGCAGCACAGCCATCTTCGATGACAAAACCTATCTTCCCGAGCTAAACCAATCTTCTTTCCTTAGATATAAGTAACAAAGTCATAGGACTTCGAGGTTGCTTGCTTATGCAATATAAATCCTCACCTTATCTTTAGGCCTTTGTATGTCCTTGCTATACAATATAAGCCCTAACTCGTCTTAGGATTCGTCACGACCTAAACCCTCACATCTTCCAAGCTCTTTGTGTGATAGTTTTACACGAATGTAAGTCCTAACTAATAAAATTGGCATGATGAAACACCTAAATATTTCTCCTCAGAAATGAAGCCAAACATTAGGATAGCTTGAGAAGTCACTGGGGTCCTCCTCTGGATCCATTACATCCTCTAGTTCTTCCTCCTTTGGATTCTACAACAAAGTGTTCCAAATTTGAACCAATCCCCTTTCATAGCTCTACGTCCAATCTCATTGAAAATTCCTACCCTTTGAAACTCCATGAAGATAATATTTCCTGATTTTTATCTAGAGTCTTCTTAGGTGACTTTGGTCATTTAAGATGTAATTAACTATAGGGGCTTGCCCTTATAGGAAACATGTCTGAACCCAGCTTAATATTAACTTTATTTAATTCTTTTTATTAAATAGGAGAACTTATTAACAAATACAAAGGTTTCGCAGACCAAACAGATGTCATATATTCCTTAGTTTATTTGATCGAGTCTCATCCTCAAGTCTGGTGTTTATCATTTGGGATAAATACAAGATTTGAGGTACAATGCTCTTTCATTTAAACTATGAAAAATATGGGGTCAGTTTGATTTCATATTTTTCTAAAACTAAATATATATATAAATTAAAACGTCCTTCTGAAGCGGGCGACGAGATTTTGATTCCGGTGACCGACAACGTCTTACGGGAAACTCCTCTAACCAAAAATAACGCCAACAAAATGCTCCCACAAAGAACTTATATCCGTCTGAGTCAGGGAAGCCTCTAATAGCCTAAATAGGCTAGAAAACCATCTAAGTTTAAATCTAATGTTTGGGCAAGCAGGTTGAAGAAGCATGAGGACTTCTCCTTAGGATATTTAAATATGATTGAATTTTCTAGAGCAATCCTAATGTGGAGGTCCTATTAATATGACTTAAGTTATGTTCATGCTATACAAAGTTATTTTAAATATGACTCGAATGACACGTAAGAAAGTAAAAATATTTTTTGAAAGCTTGAGATATCATTATCCTAAATGTTAATTTATCTCAATCTTTATTATTAGAATTTGTATAGTAAAATTATATTTTAGGGGGGGTTATAAAGAGCATAATTTCATATTTACTAAGTATCTCAAACAAACAAATAACTAAAGAAAACAAAAATGATGAAACACAATAGAAAGTTAACATATCAATGTGAATAAAAATAGTTCTATGCAAGAATAAAAGTTCATAATTAAGATACAGGACACAGGCCAAATGTGTCTGGTACCCATCACATGGTTTCGTGCATCAAGCCGCTCAATACCTCATTTCTTATATAGACTCAATTCTAGGACTCCAAAAGGTACATATGAAATTTTAAGAAGACTGAACTTGAAAACCTAAGGGGTTAGGATAGATTATTTTCATGCAACGCATAAGGAACCATATGCAACAGGAGGAGAACTTTCAAGCACATACAAATATATTTTAGCTTAATTCATTAAACTCCTTCCTATTAAACATGACTTCCTGTCAAAAGAACACCCTAAAATGCTTGTGTGCACCTCTCAAATATCGTAAACACACAAAAATACCCTGCTACGCACAAAACATCAATATTACCCAATGCATATAAAAAACCTAATACAACCTACCATATTCTAGCCAACATATTGAAACAAGGTGTCCTAAAACAACATCTAAGTGAGTGCAAATGTGGTGTTTATTTTTGATGGGGTCGCCAACCTCAGCCTCTTGCTAAGGATACAAGATTCTAATAAGTGCCACTATAATGATGGCTTTATGCATATAAAAGCTTTACAAGATTGAACTTATATATGGTCTAACTAAGATGCTTTATTTTTAAATTATGTTTAAAGTAAGATTCATAGGAGAAAAAAAATCATATTTTTTTATGTTATTAATAAAAGTTCTAAGAAAAGAACTCCTAAGTGGCACCTATTAGATCTCTGTGAATCTCAACAGATAACTAAAAAGCTAACGATGATGTAAAAATTCACATTATTTGTTGAGACATCCTCACAAGTGTTGACCTCAAGGAGGTCATATTTTCCCTTAGTACTTAGAATCTAGCCATAGGACTTTTTTTTTACTATCCTAGAAGACTAGAGAAAGAACCCCACCTAAATAGAAATTCAAACCACTTTCTTGCTAACTTTGAAACCCTACATGGCTGGTCGTGAACCTCTAGCATTTGGAAGGTTGAGACCAACATGTGAGGATTCATGGATGAGTTCCTATAGGACTATTGGACTTAGGACAACCCGGGGTGGCTGGGTTTAGTCTTTCACACACTCAAGCACATCACAATTCCCTACTTGTCCTAAAGCCCTGAAATTAAACCCTTTTCCCCTTTTCTCTTTTGGAAACTCAAATGGAAGGTCCCAAGCCTCTGACCTTTGGTTGGGATGGCTAGGACCAACATGTGAAGGTTCATGAAGGAGTTGCCAATTGGTAAAGCTTGGTCCCAAGGTAGTTAAGTGTGGTCAAGACCCATGACCAAATGTCCCTAAGCCCAAAACTCACCTAAAATACCTGGACTTGCCAAAATTTACCAAAATTAATAAAATGCCCCTATAATCCTAAATTTTTAAAAGTGGTCCAATTCCTTAAATTCTCTCTAAAAATCATAACAAACCATTTCAAGCTACTCAAATTGACCAAATAACACAANTGGTCTCAAGCCTTTGGCCTTTGGTTGGGATGGCTAGGACCAACATGTGAAGGTTCATGAAGGAGTTGCCAATTGGCAAAGCTTGGTCCCAAGGTAGTTAAGTGTGGTCAAGACCCATGACCAAATGTCCCTAAACCCAAAACTCACATAAAATACCCAGACTTGCCAAAATTTACCAAATTAATAAAATGCCCCTAAAATCCTATATTTTTAAAAGTGGTTCAATTCCTTAAATTCTCTCTAAAAATCATAACAAATCATTTCAAGCTACTCAAATTGACCAAATAACACAAATTTCCCTAAAATTCCCAAAATACTGCAAAAATTGCAAAAATTGCAAAAATTACCAAAATACCTTTCATACCCCAAAAATTCTAAAAACCTCCTAAATAATTCCAAACGTCTCCTAAATCAATCCCAACAAGCCAATGGGCCCAATGTGACCAAATTGACCAATTTTGACCAAAATCCTAATTTTTCCCCTAAATTCCCCAAAANACAAATTTCCCTAAACTTCCCAAAATACTGCAAAAATTACAAAAATTGCAAAAATTACCAAAATACCTTTCATACCCCAAAAATTCTAAAAACCTCCTAAATAATTCCAAACCTCTCCTAAACTAATCCCAACCTCCCAATGGGCCCAATGTGACCAAATTGACCAATTTTGACCAAAATCCTAATTTTTCCCCTAAATTCCCCAAAATCTCCAAAATTACTCCAAAAATTTCACAAAATCCCCAAGTTCACTCAAAATGTCCCCAAAATTAATTTGGATCGCCCAATGTCTCCAATTATGCCCAAATCCACCCAAATTTGCCTAAATTTCCCAAGTTACCCCTAAAGGCCAAAAACCACAAATATTCACCCAATTGATCAAATTAACCCCCAATTTTCATCCAATTCACCCCTAACTTACCCAATTTCAAAGTTCAAACTCAATTTCAATCAAACTGAAGCCCAATTTTATTAAACCATGGTTGATTTCAATTTAAATCCTTCATGTATATTTTAAAAGCCCATACCCACATGCATTTTCAAAAGCNTTTACCCAATTTCAAAGTTCAAACTCAATTTCAATCAAACTGAAGCCCAATTTTATTAGACCATGGTTGATTTCAATTTAAATCCTTCATGTATATTTTAAAAGCCCATACCCACATGCATTTTCAAAAGCACATGGAATTGATTTTAAAAGGACCAAATTGAGCCCACATGACATAAAATCCCTTCCACCTCATCCCATTTTAATTTGAACATTCATCATGGGCATCATAACAATCATACCATGCATATACATGAACTTTTATCCAAATCGGGCATGATGGCATCTTCTTCCCAAAAATTTCATAAAAGTATATTTCCTTTTGTATGAAAGTTCCCCATGGCATCCTACATGGCATGACATGTCCCATGGAGCCTCCCATGGACATCAAAAAGTCAAAATTGCCAAAAATGGCAAAAGGAGGTGACCATTCCCTCTCCCTCCTTCACTTGGACTTTCCCTCTTCCATGCAACAATNGTACGACATGTCCCATGGAGCCTCCCATGGACATCAAAAATGGCAAAAGGAGGTGACCATTCCCTCTCCCTCCTTCACTTGGACTTTCCCTCTTCCATGCAACAATTAAACCCTTCCCTCATCACCAAGCCAGCCATTTGACCTCACCCAAACCTTCCTTAGAGTCAGTCCAAGCACCCTAGCCACATTGGGACCAGACCTAACCACTTAACCAAGAGTTTAAACCCAACCTAGCTCAGTTAGCCTAAACCCCATTTTACCCTTGGTTATTCTCCTTAGAACTTATCTAAAACCAAATTGAGCTGAATACTCAGTCCCCCTGACTCCCGTGAGGTCAAAGTGACCTTGGTCGGGCGGCCACCTCAGCTACCAAAAAAACCCATGCCCGAGAGGGACCAAATGGCTAAAACCCAAAATTTAACTCATATGAGCTGGCTACCTCTCTTCCCCCAACCTAAGCGACTGCCTTGCCACCATGGCATGTCATATTGGCCACCAAAGCCATCTTTATAAATGGAGGACCTCCCACGACCCAAAGGAAAAGAGTGCTCAAACCTTNACTAAAACCCAAAATTTAACTAATATGAGCTGGCTAGCTCTCTTCCCCCCACCTAAGCGACTGCCTTGCCACCATGGCATGCCCTATTGGCCACCAAAGCCATCTTTATAAATGGAGGACCTCCCACGACCCAAAGGAAAAGAGTGCTCAAACCTTAACAAAACTCTGCCAAATTTTCACCGGACTCCTTTGCAACTTTAAGAAGCCAATGCCCACCACTTTCCTGCCCTAATTCCCACTAGTTAGCCCTAATTTCAAAATAAAAAATAAGGAATTTTCATGGCCATCCCTCCAACTCGATCAATTCCTCAAATTAGCTCACTCTTAAGCTTTACAGAGCAAGAGAGGAAGTTCCCCACTAAAAGCCTCTTCATTTGATCCCTCTGTCATAGAGCAAGACCAAGTCCGTGCCACCTTTCGATCGAATTTCTGCCTAGACCTTATACCATAGAAAGGTGACACTTTAAAGTGGACCGTTGGACCCCACCGAAGCTTTTGCAAGCACCTCATCGAGGCCTCAACTCTTGGGCAAAGGTATAAACCACCAGCCCTAATTTTCAGCTTGGTTTCACCAATTGTGAAGAGAAGTTTAATTTTATGAGCATCTAATCATATAGATGTGTTCGCTTTGACTAGTGGTGGTGTAGAAACGAACCTTGCATGATTTAGTTGAGAATCAAGGGAGAAAATATGTTTAGAAAACGAGCGGTTTATGGTTAGGTCACTTGGGGATGATAACCAGGAGCCGTTTGATCACGCGTGTATCAGACAGACAGAACATGTCACTTCGACCGAATAGATAGAGCGGTAAAGGCAGAACACATGGTGGCTGATTCAAAGTTGCCGACGATAGCACAGATGTGGATAAGTAGAAAAATAGGTTTCTTTATTTAATTAATTTAGAAAACTTCAAAATTCCATAACTTGGTGTAGAAAAAAAACATAAAACTAAGATAAAAAATATGTCTATGCTCAGTGAATAGAGAAAAATCATGTGGACAAAAAATCAAAATTTTTAACTTATATTTATTTTTAAATTTATTAAACACTCTAAACCTTCAATAAATCATAATTTATTAAATATTAATCACAATAAAATGAAATATTGAGGGTTTGTTCTCTCTGTGAATGGGAATGTTCTCTAATTTTTCAAAATTCAGAGAGCACTTCTCATATGGTGACCCTAAATTTCCAAAGTTAAGTCACCCTTTCGATTAAAATAATTATATAAATTAATATATATATATCTATACATACCNTACATACATACATATATATAGATATGTATATATATATATATATATATATATATACATACCAATATGTATACATATATATGTATATACATACATATATATGTATGTATATGTATAGATATATGTGTATGTATATGTATGTATATATATGTATCTATATGTATATATATATATATATATGTATGTATATGTATGTATATCTATATATATATATATTTATATATGTATGTATGCATATGTATGTATATATATAGGTATATATGTAGGTATATATATGTATGTATATATATTGGTATATATGTATGTATATACCTATATATATATAGATAGGTATATACATACCTATATATATAGGTATATACATACATATATATATAGGTATATACATACATATATATATAGGTATATACATACATATATATATAGGTATATATATATAGGTATATATATATAGGTATATATATATCTATAGATATATATATACATATATACATATACATACATACATACATATATTTACATACATACATACATACATACATACATACATACATACATAGATACATACATACATATATATATATATATATAC
>JXCR01147367.1:499775-512450 GCA_002079205.1 Phalaenopsis hybrid cultivar
GTTCCACAAGTGCGTGCTTCGGCTCCAAGCAATCTTAAACTTAATTATTCCTAAACATCACGTGCTTCATCAATCATTCATTCTGAGAATAAAAGCTGGGAAATTTCGAAGCAGCTGTAGCTGATAACTAGTTTGTGCTCTCCACGGAGGCCTATAAAATATTGATCGATCAAGACAGATGGAAATAAACTGATTATTTTGTTGTATAACTCTGGCGAGGAGAGGCGCGCAAGGGATGGGTTTACTGAGCTTTTGCATGCCGAACTTTGGCAAGATCAATTGTAAGGATTTATCTTACGAGAAAATAGATTTGTTAAAGAAAGAGAGCAGTGATAATAAAACAAAGACCAAGGAACTGAAACGGTCGGAGGAGAAGAGGAAGAGCAACTTAGAGAACGCGGCCATGGCTGCGCCTTACTTCCCATTCCATTGTCGTCCTGGTATTCGCTGAGTAAATTTGTCTCTATGTTGATTAGGAAAAAATATTAACTCAGGAGTACTGATGCATCGGTACTCCAATGAGGAGGTGTCACGTGGCATTTTAGTGGGACCATTGCTTACGTGACACCTCCTCATTGGAGTACTGATGCATCAGTACTCCTGAGGTAATATTTTTTCGTTGATTAGATGATTTAAGACTATTGTGGAGAAGGTGTTACCATCATCTGATGTGACATGAGAGTAATGGCATGTGCAGTTTTCTTTTTTACTTTCAAAAAACTTGAGAAAACGGTTCATATTTAGATACTTTTTCGTATTTTAGTAGGTTTTGTTTGTTATGTAGTCCCTGAAATTGCATACATATTTTATATCTCTAACACCTAATTAAACATTCATATTTACATGCATGTCACTCAAATCTTTCACATCATATCAAAATACACAAATTAAAGTGTTGGAAGTGCGGATACCAATTTTGGGCGTCAGTCATGTAAAAACAGGATTATTGTGTGGTATGTATGTAAACTTGCCTTTAATCTAATGTTTAAATGTCATTTTTCATAAAGCAATTGTGAAGTTACTTTGGCTTAAGTGGGGCTCTTTGATTTTAATATATGAAACTCAAGCATTAATCTTAAGGTATAAAATAGTGATGAATTTCATTTGTTTCATATAAATTAAATATCATTAATTTATCATGAGTCTGGTTGCCTGTTGGAAAATTCCTTACGATAAAGTATGAGAGTTTATCGTCTTAATTTTACATGAAGATCTCACATATGCATGTATGAAATAAAAAACACAAGAATCACCCAAATTTTTTAATGCCGAAAACATGAATGAAAAATTACAAAGTCCGACCAAAAGAAAAGTAATTTACAAAAGGATTTCAGCTCATTTCTAACGGTAAGAAATTGTCTTAAAATTATTAAATTATCGTTGATTATAAAAAAAAAAAATTGCCTGCATTCTGACAAAAATTTAAGCATCACTTTTTCACTTGTCGGAAACCCTTATACCGATTGAATTTTAGAACACGGAATACTGATTGGTAACATTAACGTCGAAATAATTTCCGATAAGTTTGACTCGTCAATTCATATCGGGCTAAGACCCGTCTAGTCGCCATTGGTCAGTAAACCGACAGATATTAATTGTCTATTTATTTTCTATCATAGGTCATAGAAATGGTCGTTAGTTGGCTGTCAAAAACTGCATAAGAAAAAATAAAACCTCATTTATTGCATAATAATTTCTACACCTACAATCACATCATAGAAACATATGGAATGTAAATCACAAAATCTAATGTACCTATCCAAATAGCTACTAAACTATAACCATATGAATGAACTCACAAATTGAAAACAAAAATAATTGCAATGTTTGGAATGAGAGAATGAAATAATATATCCATATAGAACAAAAAATTGTACATAAATGTTTCATAATAAAAAAGAAAGTAAAAATAACCTTACTCATCATTTGTCTCCTCATTTTCATCCTCCTCTATCTCCTCGTCAGCATGCAACTTCCCTCTCCGACGTTCCTCACACCACACCACCTTTAATTTCATTTTAAATTTGGCCTTCGTATTGGCCTTCATCTCAACAAACGTAACTGCAAATTGTGTCTCTATATCGATATTGAATGCAACAACCTGCCTATAAATTTCATCCTTCTTGATGTGCGTTGTATGCATGTGCCTGTGAACCCAAATCATAAAATTTTCATTTATTCTTCCCCTCTAACGGGCTCTCTCTTGAGCTCATATTCAGACATATTAGTATTAGGGATAATAACTCCTTTTATGCCCTTATTTCGGGTCTTATTTGTCTCAACTATTTTTTCTATAAAGAAAAATTGTAAAATATTTTTGGAGTCTAAATTAAATCCAAGATTAATTGCAAATTTATAAAAATAATTCTAGCCACTTATATGAGTTGTTTGGGATCTAGTGTCAACCAATTGGTGGTCCAATGATTGCCGAGCTTAGAAATAATAAGTTCTCACCCAACCTCTTGTGACTGTTAAAATAAGATTAAAGTTAAAAAGCAATTATTTTCTTGTAAGATATAATGTGAATAATAACTCTTACCATCCTCTTCATGTACTCGTAGATTTAGGTTTTAGATTTAATGTTTGTTAGACCTAAAGATGAGGTCAGGTCCAAATTTGATTGGACCTAAGATTTATGATTTAGGCCTAATGTTGGATAACTAAATGTTTAGGGTTTGAATTAAGTATAATTTGTGTTAAACCTAGTAGGGTTCAAAATTATGCTAAGTCGAAGATGGGTTACACTTAGAAATAAAGATTGATAATTTAGGTTAGACCCAAAGGGTTTTACGTTAAACATGAACTAAGCCAAAGTCAACATGGACTCAGACTTGAACTCTATTTGATTGGGTCCAACTGTGGGTTCACTTAGGTCGGTATTGAATCAGACCCAACCAAGCTCATGCTCAAATTCAGCTAACCCTGAGTCATTAGGGGTATGTTATGGTTAAGGGGCTAACCATGTTGTCAATCCCTTAAGATTGTACTTGGTTAAGCTCCTAAGTTTAGATTAATGATTTGAATTTATTTTGATGAACAATTTGGGCTAAAATATATTTTTTCAAACAATTTAACCCTTAGCCTTCTAACTTTCACCTTTAGAATTTTTAAAATTGGAAATTCTCCTTTTAAGGTTTACTTTGATCGTCCTAATTTTCCTTGTTAATTTTCATCTTTAATTTTCAATTTTCTAATTTTTTTATAATTATTTTTTANCGAACAATTTGGGCTAAAATATATTTTTTCTAACAATTTGACCCTTAGCCTTCTAACTTTCACCTTTAGGATTTTTAAATTTGGAAATTCTCATTTTAAGGTTTACTTTTATCGTCCTAATTTTCCTTGTTAATTTTCATCTTTAATTTTCAATTTTCTAATTTTTTTATAATTATTTTTTAGAATAATTATAAATTTGGCATGAAATTGATCATTTCAATGTTAGGGAGATCCCCTAAGCTTGGAAAAATCAGAAAATATTCCCATAGATAAAGGGAAATGTCCCTAAAATATTCATACTTTTTGGGTTTATATTTAACTTTTAATAATTAAAATAATCTCTAAATTATTGAATTAATTTAAAATTAAATATAATTTATTTAATTTTAATTTTATTATTATTATTATTCCCTTCGTTCACTGAGTTTATGGTATTTTTATTTTGATTTTGTGATTTTTTTACACCAAGTCATGAATTTTTAAAGTTCTTAGATATTTTCTGGATTTATTTAAATAGAAAATTTGAATTTTCCTACTTACCNGTGTATTTAAATACTTCATACCCAACTTTCAAAGTTCTTATATAAAAAAAATAATAATACTTTTAGTGTGATATAAAAAATTTGGGTGATATAATTTATAAAAAAATTAAAATTTATTTAGAATTGGGTGGTACGTAAATGCTCTATTTTTAAAACATGGTCAAAACGATATTCTTAAAATTAATTTAAAGACGGCAGTTTGTCTTCAAATACATTTCCAATTATTTTCAAGGGTTCGTCTTTCCAACAGGATATCTCAGTATTGACCGTTCCACAAGTGCGTGCTTCGGCTCCAAGCAATCTTATACTTAATTATTCCTGAACATCACGTGCTTCATCAATCATTCATTCTGAGAATAAAAGCTGGGAAATTTCGAAGCTGCTGTAGCTGATAACTAGTTTGTGCTCTCCCCGGAAGCCTATAAAATATTGATCGATCAAGGCAGATGGAAATAAACTGATTATTTTGTTGTATAACTCTGGAGAGGAGAGGCGCGCAAGGGATGGGTTTTCTGAGCTTTTGCATGCCGAACTTTGGCAAGATCAATTGTAAGGATTTATCTCATGAGAAAATAGATTTGCTAAAGCAAGAGAGCAATGATAGTAAAACGAAGACAGAGGAACTGAAACGGTCGGAGGAGAAGAAGAAGAGCAACTTAGAGAACGCGGCCATGGCTGCGCCTTACTTTCCATTCCATTGTCGTCCTGGTATTCGCTGATTAAAGTTGTCTGTATGTTGATTAGATGGTTTAAGACTACTGTGGAGAAGGTGTTACCGTTATGTGATGCGACATGAGAGTATTAGCATGTGCAGTTTTCTTTTTTGCTTTAAAAAAACTTGAGAAAACGGTTCATATTTATATACTTTTTCGAATTTTAGTAGGTTTTGTTTGTTATGTACTCCCAGAAATTACATACATATTTTACATGTCTAACACCTAATTAAACATTCATATTTACGTGCATATCACTCAAATCTTTCACATCATATCAAAGTACAAAAATTAAAGTGTTAGAAGTGCGGATACCAATTTTTGGGCGTCAGTCATGTAAAAACAGGATTATTGTGTGGTATGTATGTAAATTTGCCTTTAATCTAATGTTATAAATGTCATTTTTCATAAAGCAATTGTGAAGTTACTTTGGCTTAAGTGGGGCTCTTCGATTTTAATATATGAAACTCAAGCATTAATCTTGAGGTATAAAATAGTGATGAATTTCCTTTGTTTCATATAAATTAAATATCATTAATTTATCATGAGTCTGTTTGCCTGTTGGAGAATTCCTTACGATGAAGTATGAGTTTATCGTCTTAATTTTACATGAAGATCTCACATACGCACGTATGAAATAAAAAAACACAAGAATCACCCAAATTTTTTAATGCCGAAAACATGAAGTAAAAATTACGAAGTTCGACCAAAAGAAAAGTAATTTACAAAAGGATTTCAGCTCATTTCTAATGGTAAGAAATTGTCTTAAAATTATTAAATTATCGTTGATTATAAAAAAAAAAATTGCCTGCATTCTGGCAAAAATTTAAGCATCACTTTTTCACTTGTCGGAAACCCTTATTCCGATTGAATTTTAGATCACGGAATACTGATTGGTAACATTAACGTCGAAATAATTTCCGATAAGTTTGGCTCGTCAATTCATACCGGGCTAAGACCCGTCTAGTCGCCATTGGTTAGTAAACCGACAGATATTAATTGTCTATTTATTTTCTATCATAGGTCATAGAAATGGTCGTTAGTTGGCCGTCAAAAACTGCATAAGAAAAATAAAACCTCATTTATTGCATAATAATTTCTACACCTACAATCACATCATAGAAACATATGGAATGTAAATCACAAAATCTAATGTACCTATCCAAATAGCTACTAAACTATAACCATATGAATGAACTCACAAATTGAAAACAAAAATAATTGCAGTGTTTGGCCTCATTGTCATCCTCCTCCTCTATCTCCTCGTCTGCATGCAACTTCCCTCTTCGACGTTCCTCACACCACACCACCTTTAATTTCATTTTAAATTTGGCCTTCATATTGGCCTTCATCTCAACAAACATAACTGCAAATTGTGTCTCTATATCGATATTGAATGCAACAACCTGCCTATAAATTTCATCCTTCTTGTAGATGTAGAGCTCTGTCCAAGAAAGGAGCGATGTGCGTTGTATGCATGTGCCTGTGAACCCAAATAATAAAATTTTCATTTATTCTTCTCCTCTAGCGGCCTCTCTCTTTAGCTCATATTCAGACAAATTAGTATTAAGGATAATAACTCCTTTTATTCCCTTATTTCGGGTCTTATTCGTCTCTACAATTTTTTCTATAAAAAAAATTGTAAAATATTTTTGGAGTCTAAATTAAATCCAATATTAATTGCAAATATATAAAAATTATTCTAGCCAATTATATGAGTTGTTTGAGATCTAGTGTGAACCTATTGGTGGTCCAATGATTGTCGAGCTTAGCAATCATAAGTTCTCACCCAACCTCTTGTGACTGTTAAAATAAGATAAAAGTTAAAAAGCAATTATTTTCTAGTAAGATATAATGTGAAAAATAACTCTTACAATCCTCTTCTTGTACTCGTAGATTTAGTTTTAGATCTAATGTTGGTTAGACCTAAAGTTGAGGTCAGGTCCAAATTTGATTGGACCTAAGATTTATGATTTAGGCCTAATGTTGGCTATACTAAATGTTTAGGGTTTGAATTAAGTATAATTTGTGTTAAACCTAGTACGGTTCAAAATTATGCTAAGTCTAAGATGGGTTACACTTAGAAACAAAGATAGATAATTTAGGTTAGACCCAAAGGGTTTTACGTTAAACATGAACTAAGCCAAAGTCGACAAGAAAACAGACTTGAACTCTATTTGATTGGGTCCAACTGTGGGTTCACTTAGGTCTGTATTGAATCAGACCCAACCAAGCTCATGCTCAAATTCAGCTAACCCTGAGTCATTAGGGGTATGTTATGGTTAAGGGGCTAACCATGTTGTCAATCCCTTAAGTTTGTACTTGGTTAAGCTCCTAAGTTTAGATTAATGATTTGAATTTATTTTGACAAACAATTTGGGCTAAAATATATTTTTTCTAACAATTTGACCCTTGCCTTCTAATTTCACCTTTAGGATTTTTAAATTCGGAAATTCTCATTTTAAGGTATACTTTTATCGTCCTAATTTTCCTTGTTAATTTTCATCTTTAATTTTCAATTTTCTAAATTTTTTTATAATTATTTTTTAGAATAATTATAAATTTGTCATGAAATTGATCATTTCAATGTTAGGGAGATCCCCTAACCTTGGAAAAATCAGAAAATATTCCCATAGATAAAGGAAAATGTCCCTAAAATATTCATACTTTTTGGGTTTATATTTAACTTTTATTAATTAAAATACTCTCTAAATTGTTGAATTAATTTAAAATTAAATATAATTGATTTATTTTTAATTTTATTATTATTATTATTCCCTCCGTTCACTGAGTTTATGGTATTTTTATTTTATTTTTGTGATTTTTCTATACCAAGTCATGAATTTTTAAAGTTCTTACATATTTTCTGGATTTATTTAAATAGAAATTTTGAATTTTCCTACTTACCCATGTTGTAGCCATGTCATCCTAGTCCCAGTCAAAACTCCATGAAGCTCCTTCTGATTCACTATTCTTTCCATGATTACAATGAAGGGTTTCATCGTCCGCTTCTCTCATTCTGCAAAGTTTAACTGTTCGTCCCGATCACTGTCGTTCATTTCTAATACATGGCAACATATGTCATATGTTAATTGTTTCCCCGAGACAATGAACATAGAACCAACAGTGATTAAGCCCTAATATTTTGCTTGATTCTTAACAAAATCAAACGCAGTTTGTTCCTATAGCTTCATCTAAGCTTGGCGAACACATCTATACACTATAACGAGCTTGATATATTCATTTATTTCACAAAAGACCAAACTCGAGGCTAATTTTAGGGATTTTGATCCATACCTTATCCCAAGAGGTGTGGCCTCGATTTTTCTTGACAGGGAGCTTCACCTTGATGCCACAAGCCTTTTCCTTGCTTCAATTAGAACTGAAACTGGCTCTAGCTGTAAGCTAGACCAAATGGTGGCTTAGGTTGGTGTTGGGATAGGTTGGAGGGTTGGGTAGCCTCAATTTTGATTGAGGAAGAGTCGTGCAGGTTTTAGCAAGCTTTTAAAAGGTTTAAATTTAAGTTTTGAAAAACTTCTTGTCGAAGGCCGAAAATCTTCCTTGGTTAGGGTTGAAAAATTAGGGTTTTCTAGTGGATTTAGTGGCCTAAGGACATGGGGGATTTAATGCCTTGGTCAAGGGGGTGGTTTTATTTTTTGAAAGGCAGAGGTTTGGGAGGCTCGATAGAGAGCTTCGTCTCAAGTTTGCTCTTTAAGTAGCCATGAGAGGCTATGGAAGACATTGGTTTTGATTGGAGAGGCTTGCGGGGCTCCTTATGGAAAAGGCTTGATTGGCTCCTCAGAGGAGTATCAGAGGATTATCAATGAGATTTGAGCAATGGATAAAAATTTGCAAGTTTCCATGTTGAGCGTGATCCTTCCGAGTACAACCGGTGGATGGTGGCTACTAGAGGTAAGAAGAGGGTCACTTCTACGAGGTCGGGTTGCAAGGTTTTCCTTACAATGCTCACCTATGCACTAGTGTATATACAGTTTCTACCTCTACCATACAAGAGGAGGAGGTCTCTAAACATGTTGTTGCATTCTCTGCCAAGATGGAGGCCCACTTCACATAAATAAGGTTGGAATCGGAGGCTTACATGGAGGTCACACTAAATACCAAGTAGAAATTTGTTTTGCTAACAAATGAAGCAGTGTGGCAAGGTAGCATTAAAGGAGGAGGAAGAGGTGGAGGATGACGAGGATGAGGAGATAGAGGAGGATGATTAGGGGGATATATTTCTTTTTTTTATGTTTGTATTGTACATTTGAACATATAATTTTTTTGTGAGCAGTGATATATATTTTTTAAATCAATCTCATTTTTTTTTTTTGTTATTTGATTAGAAAGTTTTATATTTGACTGCCATTCTAGTTCATTATATGTTTGGAATAGTATCATAAATGCTTTGACAACATGTGTGATAATATAAATGTGAACAGGAGAATCTATTTTTTTTATATTGCAGGTTTTCAAAGGCTTACCATTAGTTTTCTAACTACTTTTATCATATCCATCGACAAAACAAATATATAGTAGGTGGAATTATTTACCAAAGCCTAACTGACACCAAATCGACAAGGTTAGCACGTCATATGAAAATGACGGCCGCAAAACTTTTTGAACAGTTTATCCGTCGGTTATCATAACGAACACATTAGTGACACTAAACCAAAGGTATGCCTGAGTAAAATAAAAATGACAATCACAATACTTTTTTGACACTTCAACCGTCGGTTATAAAAGCTGATGCATTAGCAACATAAAACCAACTGTTTTGCCTACATGAATAAAATCGATGGGCGCTACATTTTTCCCATGTGTAAGTTGTCGCTATTACCTATGAATTAATCATCGGTTCTATGAACCGACAAAAAATGATGATTTAAATTTGTCAAAAATAAAATTATAACTTTAAATAGTCGATTATGTGTCGGTAATTTTATGATGTCATAATATCAATCAGTTTTGAAATTACCAACAAGTGTTTTACTTAAAGGCTTAAAACCGTCGATAAACTATTGTAAACATTCAAAGTGACGATTTTTCTTATCAGAACCGATGTAATTTAGTCGTTGGAAAAGACCATTATTCTTGTAGTTCAAGAAAACAGCAGGCTTAAAACCATCGATAAAATATCGTAAACATTCAAAGTGACGATTTTTCTAATCAGAACCGATGGAATTTATCCGTTGTAAAAGGCAATTATTCTTGTAGTTCAAGAAAGCAGTAGAGTTGATACCATTTTCCTGTACAGAAAAATATGACAATGTTAGAACTTTATCACTGACACAAACAATGAGCTCTCTTAAAGTACATGAAAAAAGGTTGAATATTTAAAGTGAGAATATTGCAGAAAATGCTTTTAAATCAAAATAGATCTACGATCCCATAAGTCAAAAGAAGGTGAGAGAAATTCACAAGAAAATTTTAAAATTTAATAAAATCAAAGAAAAGCTTACAAATATACTCTATGCAACATTTATAATTAAAAGAACCATTTGGGTAAAGATTTTTAATTTAAAGGAAAAACTACGATGCCTAAATTGTAAGAAAATGGAGTACACAGAAATTGTTTGTTGATTAAACAAAAATTAAATAGCTAATTTCTAAAAATTTAAAAGTAAAAATAAAAATCTCTTCTAGGCTTGTCAAATTGTACCAAATAGAAGAAATATACATTATTTTTAGATCGTGGCTGTAGTAATCACATCAGTAATAAAAATGAAGAAATACTTTGTAGTCTTGAAAAAATCAAGACAAAAGTCAAAATAAGAAATGAAGATTTTATGGAGGCAATAGGAAGGGGCATACAAGCTATTAACATGAGAGAAGGAAAGAGATACATCAATGATGAACTCTTAGTGCCAAAGATTGTTCAAAATCTACTCAGGTGGAACTAATAATTGAGAAAGGATACTCATTGAATTTTGATGGAGATGCTTGCAAAATATGTGATAAGCAAGGCAAATTCCTGAAATTGTAAATATCAAGATGATAGAGAAAATGTGTTTTATTATTCAGAATAATACATAAATAATGTGGCAATGAAGATAAAATTAGAAGAGTCATGGTTATGGAACAAGTGACATGAGCACTTCAACTTCCATAGATTGATGATTCTNAAAATTTGCATACTGCAAGGTCAAGAAGAAAAATTTCTCAAATTAATAAGGCATCGTATGGATTAAAGCAAGCTCCAAGAGCTTAGTATAGTCAAATCGACAATTATTTCATGACATGCAAGAGATAATGAAAAGTTGATCAAAGAACTTAAAGATGGCATCACTACGTAACAAACTGGAGGAAAAACAGATGGCTTGAAAGGTGAATGTAATTTTGTCTTTACTTCTGACGACTTTTTGATGGAGCGAATCAACCTTCCAATGGTAAAAAAAAAAATTAGATTTAAAATTTGATATCTAACTGTATTCAATAAAATGTTGGATTTGCAAAATTCAATAAACTTTAACATAGCTGAGTAATTTAATAATGGAATAAAGTGTTGCGGTTAAAAAAAGTTTGTTCTTGTAAAGTTCCTGGAACTGTTCTGATTAATATTCACCGCTATTATTGCTCCAGAGTGGAATATTTAGCAGGCGAAAGTTGGGGCCGACCCCGCGGCCCGCTTTGACGTCCTTCTGCCGCGAAGCCGGGAGCCAAACAGTATCTTTTTGCGAATTGTTGCCGTGCCGCGTGAGAAAAGCCGCCCCAAACAGAGCCTAATATTCACCGCAAATATTGCTCCAGAGTGGAATATTAAAGTAAAAATAGCTTAACGAACAGGCCAATAAGTGCCCTATTAACAACACTTAGAAGATTTTTTTAATAAATAAATGAAATTAATATTAAAATTATTAATAAGCATTTATAAATTATTATTTATTTAATAAAATGATATACCAAAAATATCTAAATATTAAATGATAAATTAAAAAATGCAAATATTTATTATGATGTATCAAAAATTTTTAAAAAGTATAAATACAAAAAATTCCGCAATGAAATTTTTAAAAAGTATAATAAGTAAATGCTGCTCTTTAAAAACATTGTCAAAATTAATTTAAATGCAGCAGTTTGTCTTTAAATACATTGTCCAATTATTTTCAAGGGTTCGTCTTTCCAACAGACCTCAGTATTGACCCGTTCCACAAGTGCNATATAATACGTAAATGCTGCTCTTTAAAAACATTGTCAAAAATAATTTAAAAACGGCAGTTTGTCTTTGAATACATTGTCCAATTATTTTCAAGGGTTCGTCTTTCCAACAGACCTCAGTATTGACCCGTTCCACAAGTGCGTGCTTCGGCTCCAAGCAATCTTAAACTTAATTATTCCTAAACATCACGTGCTCCATCAATCATTCATTCTGAGAATAAAAGCTGAGAAATTTCAAAGCTGCTGTAGCTGATTACTAGTTTGTGCTCTCCCCGGAAGCCTATAAAATATTGATCGATCAAGACAGATGGAAATAAACTGATTNGAATACCTTGGTTTTGATTGGAGAGGCTTGGGGGGCTCCTTATGGGAAAGGCTTGATTGGCTCCTCAGAGGAGTATCAGAGGATTCTCGATGAGATTTGAGCAATGGATAAAAATTTGCAAGTTTCCATGTTCAGCGTGATCCTTCCGAGTACAACCGGTGGATGGAGGCTACTAGAGGTAAGAAGAGGGTCACTTCTACGAGGACGGGTTGCAGGATTTTCCTTACGATGCTCACCTATCCACTAGTGTATATACAGTTTCTACCTCTACCATACAAGAGGAGGAGGTCTCTAAACTTGTTGTTGCATTCTCTGCCAAGATGGAGGCCCACTTTACATAAATAAGGTTAGAGTTGGAGGCTTACATGGAGGTCACACTAAATACCAAGTAGAAATTTGCTTTGGTAACAAATGAAGCAGTGTGGCAAGGTAGCATTAAAGGAGGAGGAAGAGGTGGAGGATGACGAGGATGAGGAGATAGAGGAGGATGATTAGGGGGGATGTATTTCTTTTTTTATGTTTGTATTGTACATTTGAACATATAATTTTTCTGTGAGTAGTGATATATATTTTTTAAATCAATCTCATTTTTTTATTTTGTTATTTGATTAGAAAGTTTTATATTTGACTGCTATTCTAGTTCATTATATGCTTGGAATAGTATCATAAATGCTTTGACAACACGTGTGATAATATAAATATGAATAGGAGAATCTATTTT
>JXCR01147367.1:516267-527872 GCA_002079205.1 Phalaenopsis hybrid cultivar
CCCCTAGCGGACTCTCTCTAGAGCCCATATTAAGACGAATTAGTACCATGGATAATAACTCCTTCTATCACTTCTACTATGTTTTTTATAAAAAAAAATTATAAAATATTTTTGGAGTCTAATTTAATTCCAAGATTATTTCCAGTTATATAAAATTAATTTTAACCACTTATATGAGTTGTCTGAGATCTAGTGTCAACCTATTGGTGGTTCAATGGTTGCTGAGTTTAGCAATAATAAGTTCTCATCCAAGCTTCTGTGACTGTTAAAATAAGATTAAAAGTTAATAAAAATTTATTTTCTAGTAAGGTATGATGTGAAAAATAACTCTTGCCATCATCTTCTTGTACTCGTATGTGGGAGTGCCCCTCATGTGTGTTTGGAGGCACCCATACCCTTACAANATATTTTCTAGTAAGGTATGATGTGAAAAATCTCTGCCATCATCTTCTTGTACTCGTATGTGGGAGTGCCCCTCATGTGTGTTTGGAGGCACCCATACCCTTACAATCCGAACCCCAATTTATCTTCAAATACTCATTCTTTTTTACATATTTAGAATTGTCCCAAGCTCTATACAAAAAAAAACTTACACATTCTCCCAGAGCAACATAAGGCATTGGCCTTTCTTTTGTATCTCAACCAACATTCCACACCCCCCCCCTTAATCTGAGTATGTAGTTGGGGGCATCAAGAGAACTACTTTTGCATAATAAATATTAATATGTCATATGAGTAAATTATATAACTTAAGATTAATGTCAACTGTTTACAACAAACTCTTTGAACCACACATTATAATCATCAATTGGGATCTCTTTTCATGATAAATATAGAGTGTCATACTTGCACTATATGATATCCCTGGTGGCATGACCAACTGTTGACCTCACTTTTGGTTGAGGTCTAGAAACTTCTTTAGTATCCTAGGTCTAGCCATAGGACTTTCCTATTGACTAATCTTAGAAAACTAGAAAAGGTACCCCCACCATTAGAAATTCAAAACTCTTCTCTTTACTCAACTTGAAGTTCCACATATTAATCTTAACCTCTAGCATATAGTNACGTCATTTGTCTCCTCATTGTCCTCCTCCTTCTCTATCTCCTCGTCTGCATGCAACTTGCCTCTCATCGCACCACCTTTAATTTCATTTTAAATTTGGCCTCCATATTGGCCTTCATCTCAACAAATGTAACAACAAATCAATTCTCTATATCGACATTGAATGCAACAACCTGCCTATAAATTTCACCCTTCTTGTAAATGTAGAGCTCTGTCCAACAAAAGAGTAATATACGTTGTCCGCATGTGCCTGTGAACCCAAACTATAATTTTTTTTTATTTATTATTCCCCCCTAGCGGACTCTCTCTAGAGCCCATATTTAGACGAATTAGTACCATGGATAATAACTCCTATCGCCTCTAATATGTTTTTTATAAAAAAAATTGTAAAATATTTTTGGAGTCTAATTTAATTCCAAGAATATTTCCAATTATATAAAATTAATTTTAACCACTTATATGAGTTGTCTGAGATCTAGTGTCAACCTATTGGTGGTTCAATGGTTGCTGAGTTTAGCAATAATAAGTTCTCATTCAAGCTTCTGTGACTGTTAAAATAAGATTAAAAGTTAATAAAAAATTATTTTCTAGTAAGGTATAATGTGAANTGTAGAAAAGGATTTCAGCTTATTTCTGAAGGTAAAAAATTGTTTAAAATTATTAAATTAAAAAAAAACTAACGACATTCTAACAAAAATTTAAGCGTTACTTTTTTATTTGTCGGAAATCCTTATTCTGATTGAATTTTAGACGACGGACAACATTAACGTCGAAAATCATTTCCGACATGTTTGAGTCGTCTAGTCATACCGGAATAAGACCCGTCGGGTAGCCATTGGTTAGCGAACCGACAGGTATTAACAATCAATTTATTTTGTATAGATAGACCATAGAAATGGTCACAGTTAAAAAATGTATAAGAAAAACAAAACCTCATTTATTTCATAATAATTTCTACACCTACAATCACATCACAAAAATAAATGTATTGTACATCACAAAATCTAATATACCTATCCAAATGGCTACCAAACTAAAACCTTATGAATGAACACAAATTGAAAACAAAAATAATTGCAATGTTTTGAATCAGAGAATGAATAATATCTCCATATACAACATAAATTTGTACATAAAGGTCTCATAATAAAAAAAGAAGTAAATATAGCCTTACACGTCATTTGTCTCCTCATTGTCCTCCTCCTTCTCTATCTCCTCGTCTGCATGCAACTTGCCTCTCATCGCACCACCTTTAATTTCATTTTAAATTTGGCCTCCATATTGGCCTTCATCTCAACAAATGTAACAACAAATCAATTCTCTATATCGACATTGAATGCAACAACCTGCCTATAAATTTCACCCTTCTTGTAAATGTAGAGCTCTGTCCAACAAAAGAGTAATATACGTTGTCCGCATGTGCCTGTGAACCCAAACTATAATTTTTTTTTATTTATTATTCCCCCCTAGCGGACTCTCTCTAGAGCCCATATTTAGACGAATTAGTACCATGGATAATAACTCCTATCGCCTCTAATATGTTTTTTATAAAAAAAATTGTAAAATATTTTTGGAGTCTAATTTAATTCCAAGAATATTTCCAATTATATAAAATTAATTTTAACCACTTATATGAGTTGTCTGAGATCTAGTGTCAACCTATTGGTGGTTCAATGGTTGCTGAGTTTAGCAATAATAAGTTCTCATTCAAGCTTCTGTGACTGTTAAAATAAGATTAAAAGTTAATAAAAAATTATTTTCTAGTAAGGTATAATGTGAAAAATAACTCTTGCCATCATCTTCTTGTACTTAGGATATTTGTACTTAGGATATTTAAATATGATTGAATTAAATATCTTTAGGAGGTTGAAGAAGCATGAGGACTTCTTCTTAGGATATTTAAATATGATTGGATTATCTAGAGCTGTCCTAATGTAGAGGTCCTATTAATATAACTTGAGTTATGTTCATGCTATGCAAATCTATTTTAAATCCGACTCGAATGACACGTAGGAAAGTAAAATTATTTTTTGAAAACTTGAGAAATCTTTATCCTAAATGTTAATTTATCTCAATCNTTCACTCTAAATGTCCCCAAAATTAATTTGGATCACCCAATGTCTCCAATTATGCCCAAATCCACCCAAATTGCCAAAATTTCCTAAATTATCCCTAAATTCCCAAAACCACAAATTTTCACCCAATTGATCAAAGTAACCCCCAATTTTCATCCAATTCACACCTAACCTACCCAATTTCAAAGTTCAAACTCAATTTCAATCAAATTGAAGCCTAATTTTATTAGCCCATGGTTAATTTCAATTTAAATCCTTCATGCATATTCTAAAAGCTCATACCAACATGCATTTTCAAAAGCACATGACATTGATTTTAAAAGGACCAAATTGATCCCACATGACATAAAATCTCTTCCACCTCATCCCATTTTAATTTCAATATTCATCATGGGCATCATAACAATCATAGCATGCATATAAATGAACTTTCATACAAATTGGGCATGATGGCATCTTCTCCCCCAAAAGTTTCATAAAAGTAAATTTACTTTTGTATGAAAGTTCCTCGTGGCATCATAGATGGCATGACATGTCCCATAGAGCCTCATATAGACATCATAAAGTCAAAAATTCCAAAAATGGCAAAAGGGGGTGACCATTCCCTCTCCCTCCTTCACTTGAACTTTCCTTCTTCCATGCAACAATTAAACCTTTGCCTCATCACCAAGCCAGCCATTTTACTTCACCCTAACCTTTCTTAGGGTCAGTCCAAGCACCCTAACCACATTGGAACTAGACCTAACCACTTAACCAAGAGTTCAAACCCAACCTAGCTCACTTAGACTAAACCCCATTTTTCCCTTGGTTCTTTTCCTTAGAACTTACCTAAAATCAAATTGAGCTGACTACTCAGTCCCCTTGACTTCCCTGAGGTCAAAGTGACCCTGGTTGGTCGTCCACCTCAGCCACCGAAAACCCCGTGCTCGAGAGGGACCAAATGGCTAAAACCTAAAATTCAACTCATATGAGCTGGCTCACTCTAATTTTCTATTTCAANTGTCAAAGTGACCCTAGTTGGTCGTCCACCTCAGCCACCGAAAACCCTGTGCCCGAGAGGGACCAAATGGCTAAAACCTAAAATTCAACTCATATGAGCTGGCTCACTCTAATTTTCTATTTCAACCTCTCTTCCCCCACCTAAGCTACTGGCTTGCCACCGTGGCCTGCCCTATTAACCACCAAAGCCTTCTCTCTAAATGGAGGACCTCCCACGACCCAAAGGAGAAGAGTGCTTAAACCTTAACAAAACTCTGCCAAATTTTCACCAAACTCTTTTGCAACTATAAGAATCCATTCCCCACCACTTTTCTGCCCTAATTCCCATTAATTAGCCCTAATTTGAAAATAAAAAATAAGGACTTTTCATGGTCATCCTTCCAACTCAATCAATTCCTCAAATTAACTCACTCTTAAGCTTTACCAGATCAAGAGNCTCTCTTCCCCCACCTAAGCTACTGTCTTGCCACCATGACATGCCCTATTAGCCAACATAGCCTTCTCTATAAATGGAGGTCCTCCCACGGCCCAAAGGAGAAGAGTGCTTAAACCTTAACACAACTCTGCCAAATTTTCACCAGACTCCTTTGCAACTTTAAGAAGCCAATCCCCACCACTTTCTTGCCATAATTCCCACTAATTAGCCCTAATTTCAAAATAAAAAATAAGGAATTTTCATGGTCATCCTTCCAACTCAATCAATTCCTCAAATTAACTCACTCTTAAGCTTTACCAGAGTAGGAGAGGAAGTTCCTCACTAAAAGCCCCATCATTTGATCCCTCTGACATAGAGCTAGACCAAGCCCGTGTCACCCTTCGATCAAATTTCTATCTGGACCTTATACCATAGAAAGGTTACAGTTTAAAGAGGATCGTTGGACTCCACTAAAGCTTTTGCAAGCACCCAATTGAGGCCTCACCCCTTGGGCAAGGGTATAAACCACCAACCCTAATTTTCAGCTTGGATTCAGCAATTGTGAAGAGAAGTTTAAATTTATGAGCATCTAATCGTATAAATGTGTTCATTTTGACTAGATGATGGTGTAGGAACAAACCTTGCATGATTTAGTTGAGAATCAATGGAGAAATTAGGTTAAAAAAACGAGCGATTTACGTCACTTGGGGATGATGACCAGGAGCCGTCCGATCACGCGTGCATCGGACGGCCAAACTAGGTTGCTTCAAATGAATAGATGGAACGGTAAAGGCATAACGCATGGCGACTGACTCAAAAGGTGGCGTCCAATAGCGTACTGACGCGTGGAAAGCTCAGAGTTGCCGAGGATTGCGTGGTGCTGACATGGATAAGTAGAAAAATAGGTTTCTTTATTTAATTAATTTAGAAAACTTCAATATTTCATAACATGGTGTAGGAAAACCATAAAAATAAGATAAAAATATGTCTATGTTCAGTGAATAGAGAAAAATCATTTGGACAAAAAAATCAAAATTGCTTAACTTGTATTTGTTTTTAAATTTATTAAACACTCTAAAACTTCATTAAATCATAATTAATTAAATATTAATCACCATAAAATAAAATTTTGACGGTTTGTTCTCTCTGTGAGTGGGAATGTTCTATGATTTTTCCAAATTCAGAGAGCACTTCTAATATGGTGAAGCTTAATTTCGAATGTTAAGTCATCCTTTCGATTAAAATAATTATATAAATTAAAATAAAAATTAAAAAATATATATAGGGTCTACTTTGGTAGGTTCATTGTGGTTAGGGGAGTGTATAAAAATTAAAAATTAATTTTAAATGTTTTTAAAATACATTTTCTTATTTTAAGTCATTAAACCCCATAAAAACTAAATAAATAAAATATAATCCAAAAAATCATAAAACTTGATCCACATTGTAAGTAATGGTTATGAGAAGCCTCTGTAAAAATTTGAAGTGAATATGAATTGATTTGATCATCAAAGTCTATTTTTCAAGGAAAATGAGATTTTTGCTCTAAAATAATTATAATAGTTAAAATAATACTAAAAAAATTCTGAAAAGTGGTTTGGAGTGTTCCTTGTGACTAGGGACATCCAAGAAAAATAGAATTTCTATTAAAATAAATAGTTCATTTTCGGGCTTTTTTAAATTTAAAAATATTTAAAAATTAANTCAACCCAGTCTACACCTTACGCTCTTGTGCATGAGTCTGAGGCTATGTTACCTTTAGAAGTTCAACTTCCTTCTCTCAGAGTTAAAATAGGTTTCTTTATTTAATTAATTTAGAAAACTTTAATATTTCATAACTTGGTGTAGAANCCAACCCAGTCTACACCTTACGCTCTTGTGCATGAGTCTGAGGCTATGTTACCTTTAGAATTTCAACTTCCTTATCTCAGAGTTAAAATAGGTTTCTTTATTTAATTAATTTAGAAAACTTTAATATTTCATAACTTGGTGTAGAAAAACCATAAAAATAGAATAAAAATATGTTTATGTTCAGTGAATAGAGAAAAATCATGTGGACAAAAAATCAAAATTGTTTAACTTATATTTGTTTTTAAATTTATTAAACACTCTAAAACTTCATTAAATCATAATTAATGAAATATTAATCACCATAAAATAAAATTTTGAGGGTTTGTTCTCTTTGTGAGTGGGAATGTTCTTTGATTTTTCCAAATTCAGAGAGCACTTCTAATGTGGTGAAGCTTAATTTCCAATGTTAAGTCACCCTTTCAATTAAAATAATTATATAAATTAAAATAAAAATTAAAAAATATATTTAGGGTCTACTTTGGTAGGTTCATTGTGGTTAGGGGAGTGTATGAAAAATAAAAATTAATTTTAAATGTTTTTAAAATACATTTTCATATTTTAAATCATTAAAACCCATAAAAACTAAATAAGTAAAATATAATCCAAAAGGTTATAAAACATGATCCACACTGTAAATAATGGTTATGAGAAGCTCTGTAAAAATTTGAAGTGAATATGAATTGATTTGATCATCAAAGTCTATTTTTCAAGGAAAATGAGATTTTTGCTCTAAAATAATTATACTAATTAAAATAATACTCAAAAAATTCTGAAAAGTGGTTTGGAGTGTTCCTTGTGACTAGGGACATCCAAGAAAAATAGATTTTCTATTAAAATAAATAGTTCATTTTCGGGCTTTTTTAAATTTAAAAATATTTAAAAATTCAAAAAAAAANTGTTAAAATAAATAGTTCATTTTCGGGCTTTTTTAAATTTAAAAATATTTAAAAATTAAAAAAAACCACAAAAGATACAAAAAACACAAAAATAAGTCTAACTGATCCCTCACCAGTTGGCATCATTTTCAATATTTTTTCTAATTTCTTAAATAAAGTTATGTATTTTTAAATCTCTAAAAGTGTATTTTCCTAATTTTTCATTGAAATAAATATGAAAAATAAAATAAATATTATTAAAATACAAAAAAAAAATTTCTGAGTTCTTTGACGTTAGATAGATCAATGAAAAATAAAAAAATTGATTTTTCAAAATAAAATGCATTTTCTATTTAATTAACCACAAAAAAACAAATAATTATAAAAAATGAAACATAACTCAAAAGTTCATTAAATTTAACCCAAGTGGTCATCTAACCTAGTTGAATTTCCAATTGTTTTTCTAAGAATAGAAACTTTACTTTGGTTGATTAAATGAATTAATTTTGAAAATTCTGATTTTTGGATTAAAATACTCAAAAAAAAAAAATAGAAAAAAATATGATTTTTTCTCTAGTACCTTAATTAACCCATGAGGGATAGATTAGGAAATTTCCAAGCCCATATGATATAATTTAAATCATTTATGAAAATATGAGCCTTAGGGGCAAAATTCTAATTTCCTCCTTTTCACCCCCTAATTAAAATTTAGGGCGAGCTAAACATTTAAAGGTTAATATTTGAACCTAAGCAATATTCTAAGGTGATTGAAATATGAGGGTAAGAGGTAGAGACCAATTAACCTCCTTTTTAGAAAAGAAGGATATAAATGTAATTATTCAAATTNAAAAAAAAATGATTTCTTCTCTAGTATTTTAATTAGCTCATGAGGGATAGATTAGGAAATTTCCAAGCCCATATGAATTACTCTAAATGATTTATGAAAATAGGAGCCTTAGGGGCAAAATTCTAATTTCCACCTTTTTCACCCCATAAATAAAATTTAGGGCGAGCTAAGGGTTTAAAGGTTATTATTTGAACCTAAGCAATATTCTAAGGTAATTGAAACATGAGGGTAGGAGGTAGAAACCAATTAACCTCCTTTTTAGAAAAGAAGGGCATAAATGTAATTATTAAAATTGTTGAACATTGAAAGATGAAATTTATTTGAATGATTTAAATGTTTGGGATATAGGTTAGGAAGTCAATAATCAACTAAGCTAGAATCCCAAACCAATGGTTGAGTCATAGTTTAATCTTCTAATTAAAACTCCTTAAAATGACTTTCCCCAAATTGCACATTTACTCCCGGTGTCTTTTGAGTTTTGTAGCAAGCTAAATTTAATTTAAACATACTTGAGGATTAGTTTGAAGTTAAACCATGATTAATTCTCTTCAAACACTAGAAGCTCAAGTTTGCTTACCCCACTCTCATGGGTTAATTGAGATATGACACTAGGCACAACTTAAACCTAATGAACCTCGGGGTGATCTACTCAACAAAATAACAAGTTCAAATGAACTCAAAATAATCCAAAGGATTCTTAAAGGTTGTTTAAGATTATGCCCCAANCACTAATCTAGAATCCCAAACCAGTGGTTGAGTCATAGGTTAATCTTCTAATTAAAACTCCTTAAAATGACTTTCCCCAAATTGCACATTTACTCCCGGTGTCTTTTGAGTTTTGTAGCAAGCTAAATTTAATTTAAACATACTTGAGGATTAGTTTGAAGTTAAACCATGATTAATTCTCTTCAAACACTAGAAGCACAAGTTTGCTTACCCCACTCTCATGGGTTAATTGAGATATGACGCTAAGCACAACTTAAACCTAATGAACCTCAGGATGATCTACTCAACCAAAATAACAAGTTCAAATGAACTCAAAATAATCCAAAGGATTCTTAAAGGTTGTTTAAGATTATGCCCCAAACACTTTATCATCTAAATGTTAAATGATATACCAATAATATCTAAACATTAAATGATATATTAAAAAATGCAAATATTTATTATGATGTATCAAAAATTTTTAAAAAGTATAAATACAAAAAATTCCGCAATGAAATTTCTCCATGCAAAGTAATTTAAAAAAGTTAGGTTTACATACATATATTTCAATTCTTATGTATTTAAATACTTCATACCCAACTTTCAAAGTTCTTATATAAAAAAAATAATAATACTTTTAGTGTGATATAAAAAATTTGGTTGATATAATTTATAAAAAAAATAAAATTTAAGTGGAATTGGGTGGTACGTAAATGCTCCATTTTAAAAACATTGTCAAAACGACATTCTTAAAATTAATTTAAAGACGGCAGTTTGTCTTCAAATACATTGTCCAATTATTTTCAAGGGTTCGTCTTTCAAACAGGATATCTCAGTATTGACCGTTCCACAAGTGCGTGCTTCGGCTCCAAGCAATCTTAAACTTAATTATTCCTGAACATCACGTGCTTCATCAATCATTCATTCTGAGAATAAAAGCTGAGAAATTTCAAAGCTGCTGTAGCTGGTAACTAGTTTGTGCTCTCCCCGGAAGCCTATAAAATATTGATCGATCAAGACAGATGGAAATAAACTGATTNGTTGTATGCATGTGCCTGTGAACCCAAATCATAAAATTTTCATTTATTCTTCCCCTCTAGCGGACTCTCTCTTGAGCTCATATTCAGACAGATTAGTATTAGGGATAATAACTCTTTTTATGCCCTTATTTCCGGTCTTATTCGTCTCTACTATTTTTTCTATAAAAAAAATTGTAAAATATTTTTGGAGTCTAAATTAAATCCAACATTAATTGAAAATATATAAAATAATTCTAGCCACTTATATGAGTTGTTTGAGATCTAGTGTCAACCTATTGGTGGTCCAATGATTGCCGAGCTTAGCAATAATAAGTTCTCACCCAACTTCTTGTGACTGTTAAAATAAGATAAAAGTTAAAAAGCAATTATTTTCTAGTATGATATAATGTGAAAAATAACTCTTACCATCCTCTTCTTGTACTCGTAGATTTAGGTTTTAGATCTAATGTTGNAAACTTAAGTTTAAATGTTTTTAAAATACACTTTCTTAATTTAAGTCATTAAAACCCATAAAAAAACTAAATAAATAAAAAATAACCCATAAAATCATAGAAATTGATCCACATTTTAAATAATGGTTAGGAGAAGCCTCAGTAAAATTTGAAGTGAATATGATTTGATTTGATAATCAAAGTCTATTTTTCAAAGAAAATAAGATTTTTGCTCTGAAATAATTATAATAACTAAAATAAAACTCAAAAACTTCTGAAAAGTGGTTTAGAGTGTTCCTTTTGGCTAGGGACATCCAAGAAAAATAGAATTTATATTAAAATAAATAGTTCATTTTTGGGCTTTTTTCAATTTAAAAATAATTAAAAATTCAAAAAAACCACAAAAATACAAAAAAAAAGAAAAAATTAACTTGAATTGTTCCCTAACCACTTGGCATCATTTTCAATACTTTTTTCTAATTTTTAAAATAAATTTATGTATTTTTACATGTATAAAAGTGTATTTTCCTAAATTTTCATTGAAATAAATATAAAAAAAAAATAAATATTATAAAAATATATAAAAAAATTTTAAGTTCTTTGAAGTTAGAGAGATCAATGAAAAATATAAAATTAATTTTTCAAAATAAAATGCATTTTCTATTTCATTAACCACAAAAAAAAAACAAATAATTACACAAATTGAAACATAACTCAAAAATTCATAAAATCCAATAGTTTTTCTAAGAACATAAACTTTAACTTTGGTTGATTAAATGAATTAATTTTGAAAATTTTGTTTTTTGGATTAAAATACTCATAAAAAATAAAATAAAAATTAAAAAAAATAATTTCTTCTCTAGTACCTTAATTACCCCATGAGGAATAGATTAGAAAATTTCCAAGCCCATATGAATTACTTTAAATGATTTATGAAAATAGGAGCCTTGGGGGCAAAATTCTAATTTCCACCTTTTTTACCCCATAAATAAAATTTAGAGCGAGCTAAGGGTTTAAAGGTTAATATTTGAATCTAAGCAATATTCTAAGGTAATTGAAGCATGAGGGTAGGAGGTAGAAACCAATTAACCTCCTTTTTAGAAAAGAAGGGTATAAATGTAATTATTCAAATTGTTGAACATTGAAAGATGAAATTTATTTGAATGATTTAAATGTTTGGAATATAGGTTAGGAAGTCAATAATCCACTAATCTAAATCCCAAACTAATGGTTGAGTCATAGGTTAATCTTCTAATTAAAACTCCTTAAAATGACTTTCCCCAAATTGCACATTTACTCCCGGT
>JXCR01147367.1:530872-562402 GCA_002079205.1 Phalaenopsis hybrid cultivar
GGGGCATCAAGAGAACTACTTTTGCATAATAAATATTAATATGTCATATGAGTAAATTATATAACTTAAGATTAATGACAACTGTTTACATCAAACTCTTTGAACCACACATTATAACCATCAATTGGGATCTCTTTTCGTGATAAATATAAAGTGTCATACTTGCACTATATGATATCCCTGGTGGCATGACCAACCTGCATAGAGGGATAAAATCTGAAATGAAGATATTGCTAGCTTTATAAACAAAATCCTTATCACCCTTCATAGGTAGATGTGATAGAACAGAGACTGATACTCGCCAAGTAAGTGGTGAGGAGGCCACTGAAAATGATAGAAAAGAGCGTTATGGTTACAAAACTATGATGAAATTCTCCCACAAAGGACTTATGTCCGCCTTACTCAGGGAAGCCTCTAAAAGCCTAAACAGGCTAGAAAACCATCTAAGTATAAATCTAATGTTTGGGCAAGCAAGTTGAAGAAGCATGAGAACTTCTTCTTAGGATATTTAAATATGATTGAATTATCTAGAGCAGTCTTAATGTAGAGGTCCTATTAATATGACTTGAGTTATGTTCATGCTATGCAAAGCTATTTTAAATCTGACTCGAATGACACGTAGGAAAGTAAAAATATTTTTTTGAAAACTTGAGATATCTTTATCCTAAATGTTAATTTATCTCAATCTTTTATTATTAGAGTTTGTATAGGGAAAATGTATTTTAGGGGGAGTTATAAAGTGCTTAATTTCATATTTACTAAGTATCTCCAACAAACAAATAACTAAAGAAAATAAAAATGATGAAACACGATAGAAAGTTAACAATTCAATGTGAATAAAAATAGTTCTATGAAGAGTAAAAGTTCAACATTAAGATATGAGACACGAGCCCACTGTGCCTGGTACCCATCACATGGTTTCGTGCATCAAGCGGCTGAAACCCGTTCCTATACCTCATTTCTAATATAGACTCGATCATAGGACTCCAAAAGGTACAAAGGAAAAATTTTAAAGACTAAACTTGCAAACCAAATGGGTTAGCATGGATTATTTACATGCAACCCATAAGGAACCATATGCAACAAAAGAATAACTTTCAAGCACATACATAATATGTTTTAGCTTAACTCATTAAACTCCTTCCTATTAAACATGACCTTCTGCCAAAAGAACACCCTAAAATGCTTGTGCGCACATCTCAAATATTTTAAACACACAAAAATACTCTGCTACGCATAAAACATCAATAAGACCCAATGCATATAAAAAACCTAACTACACCCTACCATATTCTAGCTAACATCTTGAAACAAGGTGTCCAAAAACAACATCTTTGTGGGTGTAAATGTGCTGTTTATTTTTGATGGGGTCGCCAACCTCAACCTCTTCCTAAAGGTACAAGATTCTAATAAGTGCCACTATGTTATGGTTTTATGCATATAAAAGCTTTAAAAGATTGACCTTATATATGGTCTAACAAGGATGCTTTATTTTTAAATTATGTTTAAAATAAGATTCATATGAGAAAAAAAGAAGAATACTTATTTTTTTATGTTATTAATAAAAGTTCTAAGAAAAGAAAGCCTAAGTGGCACCTATTAGATCTCTGAGCATCTCAACAAATAATTACACGTACTAATGATGATTTAATAATTCACATTATTTGTTGAGATATCCTCACAGGTGTTGACCTCAATTTTGGTGACGTCATTTATTTCTCTTAGTACTTAGAATCTAGCCATAGTACTTTTCTTTTGACTATCCTAGAAGACTAGAGAAGAAACCCCACTGACATAGAAATTCAAACCACTTTCTTGCTCTCTTTGAAACCCTACATGGCTGGTCATGAACCTCTAGCATTTGGAAGGTCGAGACCAACATGTTAGGATTTAGAGATGAGTTCCCAAAAGAATATTGAACTTAGGACAACCCGGGGTGGCTAGGGTTTGGTCTTTCACACACTCAAGTACATCACAATTCCCCACTTTTTCTAAAGCCCTGAAATCAAACACTTTTTCCCTTTGCTCTTTTAGAAACTCAAATGGATGGTCCCAAGCCTCTGGCATTTGGTCGGGATGACTAGGACCAACATGTGAAGGTTCATGAAGGATTTGTCGTTTGGCAAAGCTTGATCCTAAGGTAGTTAAGTGTGGTTAATACCCATGAGCAAATATCCCTAAACCCTAAACTCCCCTAAAATACCCAATCTTGCCAAAATTTACCAAAATTACAAAAATGCCCCTAAAACCCTAAATTTTTAAAAGTGTCCCAAATCCTTAAATTCTCTCTAAAAATCATAACAAACCATTTCAAGCTACTCAAATTGACCAAATAACCCAAATTTCCCTAAAATTCCCAAAATACCGCTAAAATTGTAAAAATTTCCAAAATACCCTTCATATCCCAAAAATTATCAAAACCTCCTAAATAATTCCAAACCTCCCCTAAACCAATCCCAACCACCCAATGGGCCCAATGTGACCAAATTGACCAATTTTGACCAAAATCCTAATTTTGCCCCTAAATTCCCCAAAATCTCCAAAATTACTCCAAAAATTCCACAAAATCCCCAAGTTCACTCTAAATGTCCCCAAAATTAATTTGGGTCACTCAATGTCTCCAATTATGCCCAAATCCACCCAAATTTCCTAAATTTCCCAAATTACCCCTAAATGCCCATAATCACAAATTTTCACCCAATTGATCAAAGTAAACCCAATTTTCATCCAATTCACTCCTAACCTACCCAATTTCAAAGTTCTAACTCAATTTCAATCAAACTGAAGCCTAATTTTATTAGCCCATGGTTAATTTCAATTTAAATCCTTCATGCATATTTTAAAAGCCCATACCAACATGCATATTCAAAAGCACATGACATTGATTTTAAAACAACCAAATTGATCCCTCATGACATAAAATCTCTTCCACCTCATCCCATTTTAATTTGAATATTCATCATAGGTATCATAACAATTATACCATGCATATACATGAACATTTATACAAATTGGGCATGATGGCATCTTCTCCCGAAAAATTTCATAAAAGTAAATTTACTTTTGTATGAAAGTTCCGCGTGGCATCATACATGTCATGACATATCCCATAGAGCCTCCTATAGACATCGCAAAGTCAAAATTTCCAAAAATGGAAAAAGGAGGTGACCATTCCCTCTCCCCCCTTCACTTGGACTTTCCTTCTTCCATGCAACAATTAAACCTTTGCCTTATCACCAAACCAGCAATTTGACTTCACCCTAACCTTTCTTAAGGTCAGTCCAAGCACCCTAACCACATTGGAACCAGACCTAACCACTTAACCAAGAGTTTAAACCCAACCTAGCTCACTTAGCCTAAACCCCATTTTTCCCTTGGTTTTTCTCCTTAGAACTTACCTAAAATTAAATTGAGCAGACTACTCAGTCCCCTTGACTTCCCAGAGGTCAAAGTGACCTGGTTGGTCATTCACCTCAGCCACCGAAAAACCCCATGCCCAAGAGGGACAAAATGGCTAAAACCTAAAATTCAACTCATATGAGCTGGCTCACTCTAATTTTCTATTACAACCTCTCTTCCCCCACCTAAGCTACTGTCTTGCCACCATGACATGCCCTATTAGCCAACATAGCCTTCTCTATAAATGGAGGTCCTCCCACGGCCCAAAGGAGAAGAGTGCTTAAACCTTAACACAACTCTGCCAAATTTTCACCAGACTCCTTTGCAACTTTAAGAAGCCAATCCCCACCACTTTCTTGCCATAATTCCCACTAATTAGCCCTAATTTCAAAATAAAAAATAAGGAATTTTCATGGTCATCCTTCCAACTCAATCAATTCCTCAAATTAACTCACTCTTAAGCTTTACCAGAGTAGGAGAGGAAGTTCCTCACTAAAAGCCCCATCATTTGATCCCTCTGACATAGAGCTAGACCAAGCCCGTGTCACCCTTCGATCAAATTTCTATCTGGACCTTATACCATAGAAAGGTTACAGTTTAAAGAGGATCGTTGGACTCCACTAAAGCTTTTGCAAGCACCCAATTGAGGCCTCACCCCTTGGGCAAGGGTATAAACCACCAACCCTAATTTTCAGCTTGGATTCAGCAATTGTGAAGAGAAGTTTAAATTTATGAGCATCTAATCGTATAAATGTGTTCATTTTGACTAGATGATGGTGTAGGAACAAACCTTGCATGATTTAGTTGAGAATCAATGGAGAAATTAGGTTAAAAAAACGAGCGATTTACGTCACTTGGGGATGATGACCAGGAGCCGTCCGATCACGCGTGCATCGGACGGCCAAACTAGGTTGCTTCAAATGAATAGATGGAACGGTAAAGGCATAACGCATGGCGACTGACTCAAAAGGTGGCGTCCAATAGCGTACTGACGCGTGGAAAGCTCAGAGTTGCCGAGGATTGCGTGGTGCTGACATGGATAAGTAGAAAAATAGGTTTCTTTATTTAATTAATTTAGAAAACTTCAATATTTCATAACATGGTGTAGGAAAACCATAAAAATAAGATAAAAATATGTCTATGTTCAGTGAATAGAGAAAAATCATTTGGACAAAAAAATCAAAATTGCTTAACTTGTATTTGTTTTTAAATTTATTAAACACTCTAAAACTTCATTAAATCATAATTAATTAAATATTAATCACCATAAAATAAAATTTTGACGGTTTGTTCTCTCTGTGAGTGGGAATGTTCTATGATTTTTCCAAATTCAGAGAGCACTTCTAATATGGTGAAGCTTAATTTCGAATGTTAAGTCATCCTTTCGATTAAAATAATTATATAAATTAAAATAAAAATTAAAAAATATATATAGGGTCTACTTTGGTAGGTTCATTGTGGTTAGGGGAGTGTATAAAAATTAAAAATTAATTTTAAATGTTTTTAAAATACATTTTCTTATTTTAAGTCATTAAACCCCATAAAAACTAAATAAATAAAATATAATCCAAAAAATCATAAAACTTGATCCACATTGTAAGTAATGGTTATGAGAAGCCTCTGTAAAAATTTGAAGTGAATATGAATTGATTTGATCATCAAAGTCTATTTTTCAAGGAAAATGAGATTTTTGCTCTAAAATAATTATAATAGTTAAAATAATACTAAAAAAATTCTGAAAAGTGGTTTGGAGTGTTCCTTGTGACTAGGGACATCCAAGAAAAATAGAATTTCTATTAAAATAAATAGTTCATTTTCGGGCTTTTTTAAATTTAAAAATATTTAAAAATTAAAAAAAACCACAAAAGATACAAAAAACACAAAAATAAGTCTAACTGATCCCTCACCAGTTGGCATCATTTTCAATATTTTTTCTAATTTCTTGAATAAAGTTATGTATTTTTAAATGCCTAAAAGTGTATTTTCCTAATTTTTCATTGAAATAAATATGAAAAATAAAATAAATGTTATTAAAATACAAAAAAAAAATTTCGAGTTCTATGATGTTAGCGAGATCAATGAAAAATAAAAAATTGATTTTTCAAAATAAAATGCATTTTCTCTTTAATTAACCATAAAAAAACTATAAAAATTGAAACATAACTCAAAAGTTGATTAAATTTAACCCAAGTGGTCCTCCTCTAATCTAGTTGAATTTCCAATTGTTTTTCTAAGAACAAAAACTTTACTTTGGTTGATTAAATAAATTAATTTTGAAAATTCTGAAGTTTGGATTAAAATACTCATAAAAAATAAAATAAAAATTAGAAAAAATATGATTTCTTTTCTAGTACCTTAATTAACCCATGAGGGATAGATTAGGAAATTTCCACGCCAATGTGAATTAATTTAAATCATTTATGAAAATAGGAGCCTTAGGGGCAAAATTCTAATTTCCTCCTTTTTCACCCCCTAATTAAAATTTAGGGCGAGCTAAGCGTTTAAAGGTTAATATTTGAACCTAAGCAATATTCTAAGGTGATTGAAACATGAGGGTAAGAGGTAGAGACCAATTAACCTCCTTTTTAGAAAAGAAGGATATAAATGTAATTATTCAAATTNAAATTAAAATACTCTCTAAATTATTGAGTTAATTTAAAATTAAATATAATTTATTTATTTTTAATTATTATTCTTATTATTATTATTATTCCCTCCGTTCACTGAGTTTATGGTATTTTTATTTTATTTTTATGATTTTTCTACACCAAGTCATGAATTTTTAAAGTTCTTAGATATTTTCTGGATATATTTATATAGAAAATTTGAATTTTCCTACCTGCCCATGTTGTAGACATGTCATCCTAGTCCCAGTCAAAACTTCATGAGGCTCCTTCTGGTTCGCTGCGCTTTCCATGATTACACTGAAGGGTTTCATCGTCCGCTTCTCTCATTCTGCATAGTTTAACTGTTCATCCCGATCACTGTCGTTCATTTCTAATACATGGTAACATATGGCATATGTTAATTGTTTCCACGAGACAATAAACATAGAACCAACCGTGATTAAGCCCTAATATTTTGCTTGATTCTTAACAAAATCAATCGCAGTTTGTTCCTATAGCTTCATCTAAGCTTGGCAAACACATCTATACACTTTAATGAGCATGATATATTCGTTTCTTTCAGAAAAGACCAAACTTGAGGCTAATTTTAGGGATTTTGATCCATACCTTATCCCAAGAGGTGTGGCCTCGATTTTTCTTGACAGAGTGTTTCACCTTGATGCCACAAACCTTTTCCTTCCTTCAATTTGAACTGAAACTGGCTCTAGCTATAAGCTAGACTAAATGGTGGCTTAGGTTGGTGTTTTGATGGGTTGGAGGGTTAGTTAGCCTCAATTTTGATAGAGCAAGAGTCGTACAGGTTATAGAAAGCTTTTGAAAGATTTAAATTTAAGTTTTGAAAGAGTTCTTGTCAAGGGAAGAAAATCGTCCTTGGTTAGGGTTGAAAAATTCGTGTTTTCTAGTGGATTTAGTGGCCTAAGGACATGGGGGATTTAATGCCTTGGTCAAGGGGGAGGTTTTTTTTATTAAAAGGCAGAGGTTTGGAAGGCGTGATAGAGAGCTTGGTCTCAAGTTTGCTCTTTAAGCAGCCATGAGAGGCTATGGAAGACGTTGGTTTTGATTGGAGAGGCTTTGGGGGCTCCTTATGGGAAAGGCTTGATTCGCTCCTCAGAGGATTATCAGAGGATTCTCGATGAGATTTGAGCAATGGATAAAAATTTGCAAGTTTCCATGTTGAACGTGATCCTTCCGAGTACAACTGGTGGATGGAGGTTACCAGAGGAAAGAAGAGGGTCCACTTCTACGGGGCCGGGTTGCAGGGTTTTCCTTACTATGCTCACCTATCCACTAGTGTATATACAACTTCTACCTCTACCATACAAGAGGAGGAGGTCTCTAAACATGTTGTTGCATTATCTGCCAAGATGGAGGCCCGCTTCACATAAATAAGGTTGGAGTCGGAGGCTTACATGGAGTTCACACTCAATATCGAGTAGAAATTTGTTTTGGTAACATATGAGGCAGTGTGGAAATGTAGCATTAAAGGAGGAAGAGGTGGAGGATGACGAGGATGAGGAGATAGAGGAGGATGATTAGGGGGGATATATTTATTTTTTTTATGTTTATATTGTATATTTGAACATATAATTTTTCTGTGAACAATAATATATATTTTTTAATTCAATCGCATTTTTTTATTTTGTTATTTGATTAGAAAGTTTTATATTCAACTGCTATTCTAGTTCATTATATGCTTTGAATAGTATCATAAATGCTTTGACAACATGTGTGGTAATATAAATATGAATAGGAGAGTCTATTTTTTTTATGCTGCAGGTTTTCCAAGGCTTACCATTAGTTTTCTAACTACTTTTATCATATCCATAGGCAAAACAAATAGCTAGTAGTCAGAATCATTTACCAAAGCCTAATTGATACCAAATCAACAACGTAAGCACCACATATGAAAATGACGATCGCAACACTTTTTGGACAGTTTATCAGTTGGTTATCATAACAACCACATTGGTGACACTAAACCAAAGGTATGCCTGATTAAACTAAAAGTGAAAATCACAATACTTTTTTGATAGTTCAATCATCAATTATAAAAATTGATGCATTAGCAATATAAAACCAACTGTTTTGCCTACACGAAAAAAATCAATGGGCGCGATATTTTTCCCATGTGTAAGTTGTCGCTATTACCGATGAATTAATCATCAGTTCTATGAACCGACAAAAATTGATAATTTACAATTTGTCAAAAATGAAATTATAACATTAAATAGTCGATTATGCGTCGGTAATTTTATGATGTCATAATATCAATTAGTTTTGAAATTACCAACAAGTGTTTTACCTGCAGGCTTAAAACTGTCGAAAAACTATTGTAAACATTCAAAGTGACAATTTTTTTTATCAGAATCGATGGAATTTACTCGTTGGAAAAGAACATTATTCTTGTAGTGCAAGAAAGCAACAGGCTTAAAACTGTCAATAAACTATCGTAAACATTCAAAGTGACGATTTTTCTTATGAGAACCGATGGAATTTATCCGTTGAAAAAGACCATTATTTTTGTAGTGCAATAAATCAGTAGAATTCATATCATTTTCTTGTACAGAAAAATATGACAACATTATAACTTTATCACTGACAGAAATAATGAGCTCTCTTAAAGTACATGAAAAAAGGTTGAATATTTAAAGTGAGAATATTACAGAAAATGTTTTTCAATAAAAAATAGATCTACGATCCCATAAGTCAAAAGAAGGTGAGAGAAATTCACAAGAAAATTTTAAAATTTAATAAAATCAAAGAAAAGCTTACAAATATCCTCTATGCAACATTTGTAATTAAAAGAACCATTTGGATAAAGATTTTTAATTTAAAGGAAAAACTACGATGCCTAAATTGTAAGAAATTGGAATACACATAAAATCTTTTTTGATTAAACAAAACATAAATAGCTAATTTCTAAAAAATTATAAGTAAAAATATAAATCTCTTCTAGACTTGTCAAATTGTACGGAATAGAAGAAATATACATTATATTTAGATCGTGGTTGTAGTAATCACATGAGTAATAAAAATGAATAAATACTTTGTAGACTTGAAAAAATCAAGACAAAAGTCAAAATAAGAAATGAAGATTTTATGGAGGCAATAGGAAGGGGCATACAAGCTATTAACATGAGAGAAGGAAAGAGATACATCAATGATGAACTCTTAGTGCCAAAGATTGTTCAAAATCTACTCAGGTGGAACTAATAATTGAGAAAGGATACTCATTGAATTTTGATGGAGATGCTTGCAAAATATGTGATAAGCAAGGCAAATTCCTGAAATTGTAAATATCAAGATGATAGAGAAAATGTGTTTTATTATTCAGAATAATGCATAAATAATGTGACAATGAAGATAAAATTAGAAGAGTCATGGTTATGGAACAAGTGACATGAGCACTTCAACTTCCATAGATTGATGATTCTCTACAAAAAGCCACGAAAAGATATCTCTTTATAAAAAAAGAAATTAATGATGTCTACGAAGTATGTTTGATTGCTATATAACTTTGACACCCATTTCTATTAGGAAAAGCAATGAAACTAAGAAGACTTTAGAACTTGTTCACTTTGGCATTTGTGGATCATTGCAAACTCCATCACTAAAGTAAAATAGATACTTATCATTTTCATATATGACTACACAAAAATGACTTGGGTTTACTTGTTATGAGAAGGATTATAAGTACTTCAAATTTGCAATAAAAAAAAAAGATTTATATTGAAAAACTAAGTGGATACTACTTGAAGGCACTATGAAGTGATAAATGTAAAGAATTTACCTCCTATGACTTCAATAAGTATTGTGAAGAAGAAGGTGTTGAGAGAAAACACACAATTAGATATGCACGAGTGTAAAATTGAGTTTTTGAAAGGAAGAACAAAACAATAATGGAAACAACAAGAACTGTACTAATAGATATGAGTCTTCGAAATTATTTTTGGCCAAATGTTGTATATCTTAGAGTCCATTTACAAAATAGACGTCAAACTAAAGCCAGTGAAAGACAAGACACCAATTGAAGCTTGGAATCGAAAAAAGCCTTCCACTGTGAATCTAAGTGACTTTGGTTGTATTTTCTACGTTCACTGTCCACAAAAACAAGGATTAATTAGATGAAAAGATTAAAAAGGAATATTCTTAGGCTATATTACTCATTCAAAAGGATATTAAGTCTATAGTTTAAGAATAACGAAGCATATAATTAGCCGAGATGAGGAATTTGATGAAGATGTTGCATAAAACTAGAAGATATAAATGGTTGGAAGAATAAGTGTCAACATACTGCTAATGACACATCAAATTGTTGAGGAAAGTCAACCAGGGTCATCAACACAAGCTAGATAAAGCAATAGATTCATCTCTAGATTCACCACNAGTTGTATATCCTAGAGTCCATTTACAAAATAGACGTCAAACTAAAGACAGTGAAAGACAAGACACCAATTGAAGCTTGGAATAGAAAAAGCCTTCCACTGTAAATCTAAGTGTCTTTGGTTGTATTTTTTATGTTCACTTTCCACAAAAACAAGGATTAATTAGATGAAAATATAAAAAAGGAATATTCCTAGGCTATATTACTCATTCAAAAGGATATTAAGTCTATAGTTTAAGAACAACAAAGCATATAATTAGCCGAGATGAGGAATTTGATGAAGATGTTGCATAAAACTAGAAGATATAAAAGGTTGGAAGAATAAGTGTCAACATACTGCTAATGACACATCAAAATGTTGAGGAAAGTCAGCCAGGGTCATCAACACAAGCTAGATAAAGCAATAGATTCATCTCTAGATTCACCACCTTGAAGAACAAAATTTATAGCAGAAGTCTACGAGCATTGTAACTTCATAATCATGGATCCAAAAAGCATCGAAGAAGCCTCAAAGCAAGAAGTTTGGAGAAAAANCACCTAGAAGAACAAAATTTATAGCAGAAGTCTACAAGCATTGTAACTTCATAATCATGGATCCAAAAAGCATCGAAGAAGCCTCAAAGCAAGAAGTTTGGAGAAAAAAACTATGAAAGAAGTGATAAAAAAAATTGAGAAAAATAAGACATGGGAGCTAGTAGAAACTCCACAATAAAAAGAGATAATGGGAGTCAAGTAGGACTACAAGACAAAGCTCAATGCTGAGAAATAAATTAGAAAAATATAAACAACAATTTTTTGTTCAGGGATACTCACAACAATTTAGAGTTAACTATAATGAGACATTTACTCTAGTTGAATGACATGATACAATAAGAATATTAGTAGCACTTCCAAACAAAATAAGTGGAGGATATAGCAAGCAGATACAAAATTTGCATACTGCAAGGTCAAGAAGAAAAATTTCTCAAATTAATAAGGCATTGTTTGGATTAAAGCAAGCTCCAAGAGCTTAGTATAGTAAAATCGACAATTATTTCAAGACATGCATGAGATAATGAAAAGATGATCAAAGAACTTAAAGATGGCATCACTATATAACAAACTGGAGGAAAAACAGATGGCTAGGAAGGTGAATGTAATTTTGTCTTTACTTCTGACGACTTTTTGATTGAGCGAATCAACCTTCCAATGGTAAAAAAAATTAGATTTAAAATTTGATATCTAACTGTATTCAATAAAATGTTAGATTTGCAAAATTCAATAAACTTTAACATATTTGAGTAATTTAATAATGGAATAAAGTGTTGCTGTTAAAAAAAAGTTTGTTCTTGTAAAGTTCCTTGAACTGTTCTGATTAATATTCACCGCTAATATTGCTCCAGAGTGGAATATTTGGCGGGCGAAAGTTGGGGCCGCGGTGTTGATCCCGCGGCCCGCTTTGACGTCCTTCTGCAGTGAAGCCGGGAGCCAAACAATATATTTTTGCGAATTGTTGCTGCGCCGCGTGAGAAAAGCCGCCCTAAACAGAGCTTAATATTCACCGCTAATATTGCTCTAGAGTGAAATATTAAAGTAAAAATAGCTTAACGAACAAGCAAATAAGTGCTCTATTAACAACACTTGTATCAAAAATATATACCAAAAATAATATTAAAATTATTATTAAGCATTTATAAATTATTGTTTATTTAACGAAATGATATACCAAAAATATCTAAATATTAAATGATAAATTAAAAAATGCAAATATTTATTATGATGTATCAAAAAATTTTAAAAAGTATAAATACAAAAAATTCCGCAATGAAAATTTTAAAAAGTATAATACGTAAATGCTGCTCTTTAAAAACATTGTCAAAATTAATTTAAAAACGGCAGTTTGTCTTTAAATACATTGTCCAATTATTTTCAATGGTTCGTCTTTCCAACAGACCTCAGTATTGACCCGTTCCACAAGTCCGTGCTTCGGCTCCAAGCAATCTTAAACTTAATNGGAGCTTAGTATAGTCAAATTGACAATTATTTCAAGACATGCATGAGATAATGAAAAGATGATCAAAGAACTTAAAGATGGCATCACTGCGTAACAAACTGGAGGAAAAACAGATGACTTGAAAGGTGAATGTAATTTTGTCTTTACTTCTGACGACTTTTTGATGGAGCGAATCAACCTTCCAATGGTAAAAAAATTTAGATTTAAAATTTGATATCTAACTGTATTCAATAAAATGTTGGATTTGCAAAGTTCAATAAACTTTAACATAGCTGAGTAATTTAATAATGGAATAAAGTGTTGCGGTTAAAAAAAGTTTGTTATTGTAAAGTTCCTTGAACTGTTCTAATTAATATTCACCGCTAATATTGCTCCAGAGTGGAATATTTAGCGGGCGAAAGTTGGGGCCGCGGGGTTGATCCCGCGGCCCGCTTTGACGTCCTTCTGCAGCGAAGCCGGGAGCCAAACAGTATCTTTTTGCGAATTGTTGCCGCGCCGCGTGAGAAAAGCCGCCCTAAACAGAGCCTAATATTCACCGCTAATATTGCTCTAGAGTGGAATATTAAAGCAAAAATAGCTTAACGAACAGGCAAATAAGTGCTCTATTAACAACACTTGGAGGATTATTTTAATAAATAAACGAAATTAATATTAAAATTATTAATAAGCATTTATAAATAATTGTTTATTAAACAAAATGATATATCAAAAATATCTAAGTATTAAATGATGAATTAAAAAATGCAAATATTTATTATGATGTATCAAAAATTTTTAAAAAGTATAAATACAAAAAATTCCGCAATGAAATTTTTAAAAAGTATAATAAGTAAATGCTGCTCTTTAAAAACATTGTCAAAATTAATTTAAATGCAGCAGTTTGTCTTTAAATACATTGTCCAATTATTTTCAAGGGTTCGTCTTTCCAACAGACCTCAGTATTGACCCGTTCCACAAGTGCGTGCTTCGGCTCCAAGCAATCTTAAACTTAATTATTCCTAAACATCACGTGCTTCATCAATCATTCATTCTGAGAATAAAAGCTGGGAAATTTCGAAGCAGCTGTAGCTGATAACTAGTTTGTGCTCTCCCCTGAAGCCTATAAAATATTGATCGATCAAGACATATGGAAATAAACTGATTATTTTGTTGTATAACTCTGGCGAGGAGAGACGCGCAAGGGATGGGTTTTCTGAGCTGTTGCATGCCGAACTTTGGCAAGATCAATTGTAAGGATTTATCTCATGAGAAAATAGATTTGCTAAAGCAAGAGAGCAATGATAGTAAAACGAAGACAGAGGAACTGAAACGGTCGGAGGAGAAGAAGAAGAGCAACTTAGAGAACGCGGCCATGGCTGCGCCTTACTTTCCATTCCATTGTCGTCCTGGTATTCGCTGAGTAAATTTGTCTCTATGTTGATTAGATGGTTTAAGACTATTGTGGAGAAGGTGTTACCCTTATGTGATGCGACATGAGAGTATCAGCATGTGAAGTTTTCTTTTTTGCTTTCAAAAAACTTGAGAAAACGGTTCATATTTATATACTTTTTCGAATTTTATAAGGTTTTGTTTGTTATGTACTCCCTGAAATTACATACAGATTTTACATGTCTAACACCTAATTAAACATTCATATTTACGTGCATATCACTCAAATCTTTCACATCATATCAAAATACACAAATTAAAGTGTTAGAAGTGCGGATACCAATTTTGGGTGCTAGTCATGTACAAACAGGAGTATTGTGTAGCATGTAAAAACCCTTATTCCGATTGAATTTTAGATCACGGAATACTGATTGGTAACATTAAAGTCGAAATAATTTCCGATAAGTTTGACTCGTCAATTCATACCGGGCTAAGACCCGTCTAGTCGCCATTGGTTAGTAAACCGACATATATTATTTCTCTATTTATTTTCTATCATAGGTCATAGAAATGGTCGTTAGTTGGCCGACAAAAACTGCATAAGAAAAATAAAACCTCATTTATTGCATAATAATTTCTACACCTACAATCACATCATAGAAACATATGGAATGTAAATCACAAAATCTAATGTACCTATCCAAATAGCTACTAAACTATAACCATATGAATGAACTCACAAATTGAAAACAAAAATAATTGCAGTGTTTGGAATGAGAAAATGAAATAATATATCTATATACAACAAAAAATTGTACATAAAGGTTTTATAATAAAAAAGAAAGTAAAAAATAGCCTTACACATCATCTGTGTCCTCATTGTCCTCCTCCTCCTCTATCTCCTCGTCTGCATGCAACTTCCCTCTTCGACGTTCCTCACAGCACACCACATTTAATTTCATTTTAAATTTGGCCTTCATATTGGCCTTCATCTCAACAAACGTAACTGCAAATTGTGTCTCTATATCGATATTGAATGCAACAACCTGCCTATAAATTTCATCCTTCTTGTAGATGTAGAGCTCTGTCCCATAAAGGAGCGATGTGTGTTGTATGCGTGTGCTTGTGAACCCAAATCATAAATTTTTTATTTATTCTTCCCCTCTAGCGGGCTCTCTCTTGAGCTCATATTCAAACATATTAGTATTAGGGATAATAACTCCTTTTATGCCCTTATTTTGGGTCTTATTCGTCTCTACTATTTTTTCTATAAAAAAAATTGTAAAATATTTTTGGAGTCTAAATTAAATCCAAGATAAATTGCAAATATATGAAAATAACTCTGGCCACTTATATGAGTTGTTTGAGATCTAGTGTCAACCTATTGGTGGTCCAATGATTGTGGAGCTCAGTAATTATAAGTTCTCACCCAACCTCATGTGACTGTTAAAATAAGATAAAAGTTAAAAAGCAATTATTTTCTAGTAAGATATAATGTGAAAAATAACTCTTACCATCCTCTTCTTGTACTCGTAGATTTAGGTTTTAGATCTAATGTTGGTTAGACCTAAAGATGAGGTCAGTTCCAAATTTGATTGGACCTAAGATTTATGATTTAGGCCTAATGTTGGCTATACTAAATGTTTAGGGTTTGAATTAAGTATAAGTTGTGTCAAACCTAGTACAGTTCAAAATTATGCTAAGTCTAAGATGGGTTACACTTAGAAATAAAGATAGATAATTTAGATTAGACCCAAAGGGTTTTACGTTAAACATGAACTAAGCCAAATTCGACAAGGACTCAGACTTGAACTCTATTTGATTGGGTCCAACTGTGGGTTCACTTAGGTCTGTATTGAATCAAACCTAACCAAGCTCATGCTCAAATTTAGCTAACCCTGAGTCATTAGGGGTATGTTATGGTTAAGGGGCTAACCATGTTGTCAATCCCTTAAGATTGTACTTGGTTAAGCTCCTAAGTTTAGATTAATGATTTGAATTTATTTTGAGGAACAATTTGAGCTAAAATATATTTTTTCTAACAATTTGACCCTTAGCCTTCTAACTTTCACCTTAAGATTTTTAAATTTGGAAATTATCATTTTAAGGTTTACTTTTGTCGTCCTAATTTTCATTGTTAATTTTCATCTTTAGTCTTCAATTTTTCAATTTTTTTATAATTATTTTTTAGAATAATTATAAGTTTGGAACGAAATTGATCATTTCAATGTTAGCGAGATCCCCTAACCATGGAAAAATCAGAAAATATTCCCATAGATAAAGGGAAATGTCCCTAAAATATTCATACTTTTTGGGTTTATATTTAACTTTTAATAATTAAAATACTCTCTAAATTATTGAATTAAATTAAAATTGAATATAATTTATTTATTTTAAATTTTATTATTATTCCCTCTGTTCACTGAGTTTATGGTATTTTTATTTTATTTTTGTGATTTTTTACACCAACTCATGAATTTTTAAAGTTCTTAGATATTTTCTGGATTTATTTAAATAGAAAATTTGAATTTTCCTACTTACCCATGTTGTAGCCATGTCATCCTAGTCCCAGTCAAAACTCCATGAGGCTCCTTCTGATTCACTGCGCTTTCCATGATAGCACTGAAGGGTTTCATGGTCCGCTTCTTTCTTTCTGCATAGTTTAATTGTTCGACCCGATCATTGTCGTTCATTTCTAATACATGGTAAAGTATGGCATATGTTAATTGTTTCCACAAGACAATGAACATAGAAACAACCGTGATTAACCCCTAATATTTTTCTCGATTCTTAACAAAATCAATTGTAGTTTGTTCCTATAGCTTCATCTAAGCTTGGCGAACACATCTATACACTTTAATGAGCATGATATATTCATTTTATTCACAAAAGACCAAACTCAAGGCTAATTTTAGGGATTTTGATCCATACCTTATCCCAAGAGGTGTGGCCTCGATTTTTCTTGACAGGGTACTTCACCTTGATGCCACAAACCTTTTCCTTGCTTCAATTTGAACTGAAACTGGCTCTAGCTGTAAGCTGGACCAAATGGTGGCTTAGGTTAGCGTTGGGATGGTTTGGAGGGTTGGGTAGCCTCAATTTTGAATGATGAAGAGTCGTGCGGGTTTTAGCAAGTTTTTAAAAGGTTTAAATTTAGGTTTTGAAAGAGTTCTTGTCGAGGGCCGTAAATTGTCCTTGGTTAGGGCTAAAAAATTAGTGTTTTCTAGTGGATTTAGTGGCCTAAGGCATGGGGGATTAAATGCCTAGGTCAAGGGGGAGGTTTTATTTATTTAAAGGCAGAGGTTTGGGAGGCTCGATAGAGAGCTTGGTCTCAAGTTTGCTCTTTAAGTAGCCATGAGAGGCCATGAAAAACCTTGGTTTTAGTTGGAGAGGCTTGGGGAGCTCCTTATGGGAAAGGCTTGATTGGCTCCTCAAAGGAGTATCAGAGGATTCTCAATGAGATTTGAGCAATGGATAAAAATTTGCAAGTTTCCATGTTAAGCGTGATCCTTCCGAGTACAACCGGTGGATGGAGGCTACTAGAGGTAAGTAGAGGGTCACTTCTACGGGGTCGAGTTGCAGGGTTTTCCGTACGATGCTCACCTATCCACTGGTGTATATACAGCTTCTACCTCTACCATACAAGAGGAGGAGGTCTCTAAACATGTTGTTGCATTCTTTGCCAAGATGGAGGCCCACTTCACATAAATAAGGTTGGAGTTGAAGGCTTACATGGAGGTCACACTAAATACCGAGTAGAATATTGTTTTGGTAACAGATGAGGCAGTGTAGCAAGGTAGCATTAAAGGAGGAGGAAGAGGTGGAGGATGACGAGGATGAGGAGATAGAGGAGGATGATTAGGGGGAATATATTTCTTTTTTTTTATGTTTATATTGTACATTTGAACATATATTTTTTCTGTGAACAGTGATATATATTTTTTAAATCAATCGCATTTTTTTATTTTGTTATTTGATTAGAAAGTTTTAAATTCGACTGCTATTCTAGTTCATTATATGCTTGGAATAGTATCATAAATGCTTTGACAACATGCGTGGTAATATAAATATGAATAGGAGAATCTATTTTTTTTTATGCTGCAGGTTTTCGAAGGCTTACCATTAGTTTTCTAACTACTTTTATTATATCCATAGGCAAAACCAATAGCTAGTAGGTGGAATTATCTACCAAAGCCTAACTGACACCAAATCGACAATATAAGCACGTCATATGAAAATGACGACCGCAACACTTTTTGGACAATTTATCCGTCTGTTATCATTACGAACAAATTAGTGACACTAAACCAAAGGTATGCCTGAGTAAAATAAAAAAGAAAATCACAATACTTTTCTGACAGTTCAACCGTCAGTTATAAAAACTGATGCATTAGCAACATAAAAACCAACTGTTTTGCCTACATGAAAAAAATCGATGGGCGCGACATTTTTCTCATGTGTAAGTTGTCCCTATTACCAATGAAATAATCATCAATTCTATGAACCGACAAAAATTGATGATTTAAAATTTGCCAAAAAAGAAATTATAACATTAAATAGTCGATTATGTGTCTGTAATTTTATGATGTCATAATATCAATTAGTTTTGAAATTATCAACAAGTGTTTTACCTACAGACTTAAAACCGTCGATAAACTATTGTAAACATTCAAAGTGACGTTTTTTCTTATCAGAACCGATGGAATTTAGTAATTGGAAAAAATCATTATTCTTGTAGTGCAAGAAAGCAGCAGGCTTAAAACCGTCGATAAACTATTGTAAACATTCAAAGTAACAATTTTTCTTATGAAAACAAATGGAATTTATCCGTTGGAGAACACCATTATTCTTGTACAGAAAAATATGACAATATTAGAACTTTATCACTAACAGAAATAATGAGCTCTCTTAAAGTACATGAAATAAGGTTGAATATTTAAAGTGAGAATATTACAGAAAATGCTTTTCAACCAAAAATAGATCTACGATCCCATAAGTCAAAAGAAGGTGAGAGAAACTCCCAAGAAAAATTTAAAATTTAATAAAATCAAAGAAAAGCTTACAAATATACTCTATGCAACATTTGTAATCAAAAGAACCATTTGGGTAAAGATTTTTAATTTAAAGGAAAAACTACAATGTTTGTTGATTAAACAAAACTTAAATAGCTAATTTCTAAAAATTTAAAAGTAAAAAATAAAAATCTCTTCGAGGCTTGTCAAATTGTACGAAATAGAAGAAATATACATTATATTTAGATTGTGGTTGTAGTAATCACATCAGTAATAAAAATGAAGAAAAATAAGAAATGAAGATTTTATAGAGGCAATAGGAAGGGGCATACAAGCTATTAACATGAGAGAAGGAAAGAGATACATCAATGATGAACTCTTAGTGCCAAAGATTGTTCAAAATCTACTCAGGTAAAACTAATGATTTAGAAAGGATACTCATTGAATTTTGATGGAGATGCTTGCAAAATAAGTGATAAGCAAGGCAAATTCCTGAAATTGTAAATATCAAGATGATAGAGAAAAGTTGTTTTATTATTCAGAATAATACATAAATAATGTGGCAATGAAGATAAAATTAGAAGAGTCATGGTTATGGANTGTTTTGTTGTATAGATGGTTTAGGACTATTTTGGAGAAGGTTTTACCATTATGTGATGTTACATGAGAGTATTAGAATGTGCATTTCCTCTTTCTGCTTTCGAAAAATTAAGAAAATGTTTTGTATATATATTCTTTTTCGAATTTTATTAGGTTTTGTTTGTTTATGTACTCCCTGAAATTACGTACATATCTTACGTATTTAACGCCTAATTAAACATTCATTTTACATGCATATCACTCAAATTTTTAACATCACATAAAAAATATCAGGTTCAATATCTTATTAATATTGAAATAACACCCTTCATGCATAGGTATATGACATAAATTAAAGTGTTATAAGTGCGGATACCATATTTTTTGTGTCAGTTATGTAAAAACACAAGTATTATGTGGTATGTATTTAAATTTGCCTTCTAATTTAATGTCTATATACGTCATTTGTCATAGAGTAATTGTGAAGTTGCTTTGGCTCAAGTGTTGCACTTTAATTTTAATATATGTATCTCAAGCATTAATCTTATGGTATAAAATAATGATGAATTTCCTTTCTTCCTCATAAATTGGAAAGTACCTTAAGATAGAATATGAGAGTTTATGGTCTTAATTTACATGAAGATCTCACATAGACACGCATGAAATAAAAAAACACAAGAATCATCCAAATTTTTTAATGTCCAAAACATGATGGAAAAACTATGAAGCCTGGTCAAAAAAAAAAAAATTTAGACAAGGATTTCAGTTTATTTCTAAAGGTCAAATATTGTCTATAACCACATCAATCACATCACAGAAATAAATGTATTGTACATCACAAAATCTAATATACCCATCCAAATAGCTTCCAAACTAAAACCTTATGAATGAACACACAAAGTGAAAACAATAATAATTGAAATGTTTTGAATCAGAGAATGAATAATATCTTCATATACAACATAAATTTGTACATAACAGTCTCATAACAAAAAAAAGAAGTAAATATAGCCTTACTCGTCATTTGTCTCCTCATTGTCCTCCTCCTCCTCAATCTCCTCGTCTGCATGCAACTTCCTTCTTTGACGTGCCTCTCATCGCACCACCTTTAATTTCATTTTAAATTTGGCTTCCATATTGGCCTTCTTCTCAACAAACGTAACAACAAATCAGTTTTCTAAATCGACTTTGAATGCAACAACCTGCCTATAAATTTTATCCTTCTTGTAGGTAGAGCTCTGTCCAACAAAAAAGTGATCCCCTAGCGGATTCTCTCCAGAGCCCATATTTAGACGAATTAGTACCATGGATAATAACTACTTCTACCGCCTCTACTATGTTTTGAATAAAAAAAATTGTAAAATATTTTTGAAGTATAATTTAATTCCAAGATTATTTCCAATTATATAAAATTAATTCTAACCACTTATATGAGTTGTCTGAGATCTAGTGTCAACCTATAGTTGGTTCAATGGTTGCTGAGTTTAGCAATAACAAGTTCTCATCCAAGCTCCCGTGACTGTTAAAATAAGATTAAAAGTTAATAAACAATTATTTTCTAGTCAGGTATAATATGAAAAACAACTCTTACCATCATCTTCTTGTACTCGTATGTGGGAGTGCCCCTCATGTGTGTTTCGAGGAACCCATACCCTTACAAGACGAACCCCAATTTTGCTTCAACTAGTCATTCTTTTTTATAAATTTAGAATTGTCCCTAGCTCTATGCCAAAAAAGTTACATATCCACNGAGTATAATTTAATTCCAAGATTATTTCCAATTACATAAAATTAATTCTAACCACTTATTTGAGTTGTCTGAGATCTAGTGTCAACCTATAGTTGGTTCAATGGTTTCTGAGTTTAGCAATAGCAAGTTCTCATCCAAGCTCCTGTAACTGTTAAAATAAGATTAAAAGTTAATAAACAATTATTTTCTAGTAAGGTATAATATGAAAAACAACTCTTACCATCATCTTCTTGTACTCGTATGTGGGAGTGCCCCTCATGTGTGTTTCAAGGCACCCATACCCTTACAAGAAGAACCCCAATTTTTCTTCAACTAGTCATTCTTTTTTATAAATTTAGAATTGTCCCTAGCTCTATGCCAAAAAAGTTACATATCCACCCTAATATGAGCATCTAGTTGGGGGCATCAAAAGAACTACTTTTGCATAATAAATATTAATATGCTACATGAATACAATTATATAACTTGAGATTAATGTCAATTGTTTACATCAAGCTCTTTGAACCACAAATTCTAGACATAAATTGGGATCTTTTTTCATGATAAATATAGAGTGGCATACTTGCACTATATGATATCCCTAGTGGCATGACCAACCTGCATAGAGGGACAAAATCTGAAATGAAGATATTGCTAGCTTTATAAACAAAAGCCTTATCACCCTTTGTTGGTAGATGTGATATAATAGAGATTGATACTCACTAAGTACGTGGTGAGGAGGCCACTGAAAATGATAGAAAAAAGATGTATGGTTACAAAACTATGATGAAATGCTCCCACAACGAACTTATATCCGTCTGAGTCAGAGAAGCCTCTAATAGCCTAAACAGGCTAGAAAACCATCTAAGTATAAATCTAATGTTTGGGCAAGCAGGTTGAAGAAGCATGAGGACTTGTCCTTAGGATATTTAAATATGATTGAATTATCTAGAGCAGTCCTAATGTGGAGGTCCTATTAATATGACTTAAGTTATGTTCATGTTATGTAAAGTCATTTTAAATCTGACCCGAATGACACGTTGGAAAGTAAAAATAGTTTTTGAATGCTTAAGATATCATTATCCTAAATGTTAATTTATCTCAATCTTTATTAATAGGGTTTGTATAGGGAAATTATATTTGGGGGGGGGGGTTATAAAGAGCCTAATTTTATATTTACTAAGTATCTCAAACAAACAAATAACTAAAGAAAACAAAAATGATGAGACACAATAGAAAGTTAACAAATCAATGTGAATAAATATAGTTCTATGCAGGAGTAAAAGTTCATAATTAAGATACGGGACACGGGCCAACAGTGCTTGGTACCACCCATCACATGGTTTCGTGCATCAAGCGGCTCCAACCCGTTCTTGTACGTCATTTCTGGTATAGACTCAATCCTAGGACTCCCAAAGGTACATATGAAAAATTTAAAAAGACTGAACTTGAAAACCAAAGGGGTTAGGATAGATTATTTTCATACAACACATAAGAAACCATATGCAACAAGAGGAGAACTTTCAAGCACATACATGATATATTTTAGCTTAATTCATTAAACTCCTTCCTATTAAACTTGACTCTCTGCCAAACGAACACTCTAAAATGCTTGTGCGCACCTATCTAATATTGTAAGAACAAAAAAATACCCTGCTGCGCACAAAACATCAATATTACCCCATGCATTAAAAAAACCAACTACACCCTACCATATTCTAGCCAACATCTTGAAACAAGGTGTCCTAAAACAACATCTAAGTGAGTGCTAATACAGTGTTTATTTTTTATGTGGTCGCCAACCTCAGCCTCTTGCTAAGGATAGAAGATTCAAATAAGTGCCACTAAGATGCTGGCTTTATGCATATAAAAGCTTTGCAAGATTGACCTTATATATGGTCTAATTAGGATGCTTTATTTTAAAATTAAGTTTAAAATAAGATTCATAAGAGAAAAAAAAGAAGACATATTTTTTTATGTTATTAATAAAAGTTCTAAGAAAAGAAAGCCTAAGTGGCACCTATTAGATCTCTGAGAATCTCAACAGATAATTACAAAACTAATGATGATGTAAAACTTCACATTATTTGTTGAGACATCCTCACAAGTGTTGACTTCAATTTTGGTGAGGTCATTTCTTCATCTTAGTACTTAGAATCTAGCCATATGACTTTTCTTTTAACTATCCTAGAAGACTAGAGAAGGAACCCCACCTACATAGAAATTCAAACCACTTTCTTGCTCTCTTTGAAACCCTACATGGCTGGTCATGAACCTTTAGCATTTGGAATGTTGAGACCAACATGTGAGGATTTAGAGATGAGTTCCCATATGACTATTGCACTTAGGACAACCCGGGGTGGATAGGGTTTGGCCATTCACACACTCAAGCACATCACAATTTCCTACTTTTTCTAAGGCCCTGAAATCAAACCCTTTTCCCCTTTGCTTCTTTAGAAACTCAAATGGATGGTCCCAAGCCTCTTGCATTTAGTTGGGATGGCTAGGACCAACATGTGAAGGTTCATGAAGGATTTTCCATTTGACAAAGCTTAGTCCTAAGGTAGTTAATTGTGGTTAAGACCCATGACCAAATAACCCTAAACCCTAAACTCACATAAAATACCCAATCTTGCCAAAATTTGCCAAAATTACAAAAATGCCCCTGAAACCCTAAATTTTTAAAAGTGGACAAATCCTTAAATTCTCTCTAAAAATCATAACAAATTATTTCAAGCTACTCAAATTGACCAAATAACCAAAATTTCCTTAAAATTCCCAAAATACAGCTAAAATTTCAAGAATTACCAAAAAACCCTTCATACCCCAGAAATTCTCAAAACCTCCTAAATAATTCCAAACCTCCCCTAAACCAATCCCAACCACCCAATGGGCCCAATGAGACCAAATTGACTAATTTTGACCAAAATCCTAATTTTGCCCCTAAATTCCCCAAAATCACCAAAATTACTCCAAAAATTTCACAAAATCTCCAAGTTCACTCTAAATGTCCTCAAAATTAATTTGGATCACCCAATGTCTCCAATTATGTCCAAATCCACCCAAATTGCCTAAATTTCCCAAATTACCCCTAAAGGACCAAAACCACAAATTTTCACCCAATTGATCAAAGTAACCCCAATTTTCATCCAATTCACTCCTAACCAACCCAATTTCGAAGTTCAAACTCAATTTCAATCAAACTGAAGCCCAATTTTATTAGCCCATGGTTAATTTCAATTTAAATTCTTCATGCATATTTTAGAAGCCCATACCAACATGCATTTTCAAAAGCACGTGACATTAATTTTAAAGGGACCAAATTGATCACACATGACATAAATTCTCTTCCACCTCATCCCATTTTAATTTCAATATTCATCATGGGCATCATAACAATCATACCATGCATATACATGAACTTTTATCCAAATTGGGCATGATGGCATCTTCTCCCAAAAAAATTATAGAAGTAAATTTCATTTTATATGAAAGTTCCCCGTGGCATCATACAGAGCATGACATGTCCCATGGAGCCTCCTATGGACATCATAAAGTCAAAATTGCCAAAAATGGCAAAAGGAGGTGACCATTCCCTCTCCCTCCTTCACTTGAACTTTCCTTCTTCCATGCAACAATTAAACCTTTGCCTCATCACCAAGCCAGCCATTTGACCTCACCTTAACCTTCCTTAGAGTCAGACCAAGTACCCTAACCATAGTGGAACTAGACCTAACCACTTAACTAAGAGTTTAAACCCAACTTGGCTAACTTAGCCTAAACCCCATTTTCCCTTGGTTCTTCTCATTAGAACTTACCTAAAACCAAATTCAGTTGACTACTCAGTCCCCTTGACTTCCCTGAGGTCAAAGTAACTCTAGTTTACTGTCCACCTCAGCCACCATAAATAATGGTTATGAGAAGCATCTGTAAAAATTTGAAGTGAATATGAATTGATTTGATCGTCAAAGTCTATTTTTCAAGGAAAATGAGATTTTTGCTCTAAAATAATAATAATAATTAAAGAAAAACTCAAAAAATTTTGAAAAGTGGTTTGGAGTGTTTCTTGTGACTAGGGACATCCAAGAAAGATAAAATTTATATTAAACTAAATTGTTCATTTTCAGGTTTTTTTTAAAAATTAAAAATATTTAAAAATTCAAAAAAAAACCACAAAAATACAAAAAAGCACAAAAATAACTCGAATTGTTCCCTGGCCACTTGGCATCATTTTCAAAACTTTTTCTAATTTTTGACTATCCTAGAATTGTTCCTCCTTTTTCACCCCCTAATTAAAATTTAGGGCGACCAAAGCATTTAAAGATTATTATTTGAACCTAAGCAATATTCTATGGTAATTGAAACATGAGGGTAAGAGGTAGAAACCAATTAACCTACTTTTTAGAAGAGAATGGTATAAATGTTATTATTCAAATTGTTGAACATTGAAAGATGAAATTTATCTGAATGACTTAAATGTTTGGGATATAGGTTAGGAAGTCAAAAATCCACTAATCTAGAATCCCAAACCAATGGTTAAGTCATAGGTTAATGTTCTAATTAAAACTCCTTAACATGACTTTCCCCAAACTGCACATTTACCCCCAGTGTCTCTTGAGTTTTGTAGTAAGCTAAATTTAATTTAAACATACTTGAGGATTAGTTTGAAGTTAAACCATGATTAATTCTCTTCAAACACTAGAAGCTCGTGTTTGCTTACCCCTCTCTCATGGGTTAATTGAGATATGACACTAAGCACAACTTAAACCTAATGAACATCGGGGTGATCTATTCAATAATATAATATGTTCAAATGAACTCGAAATAATCAAAAGGATTTTTAAATTTTGTTTAGGGTTATGCCCCGAACACTTTATTAGCTAAATATTGAATGATATACTAATAATATCTAAATATTAAATGATAAATTAAAAAAATGCAAATATTTATTATGATATATCAAAAAATTTTAAAAAGTATAAATAAAAAAATTCCGCTAAGTAATTTCTCCATGCAAAATAATTTTAAAAAGTTAGGTTTCCATACATATAATTCAATTCTTATGCATTTAAATACTTCATACCCAACTTTCAATGTTCTTATACATGTGTCATAGTTATGCCCAATAATATTTTTAATGTGATAAAAAAATTTTGGGTGATTTAAATATAAAACAAATAAAATCTATGTGGACGTGGGTGGTGGTACGTAAATTCTCCATTTTAAAAACATTGTCAAAACGATATTCTTAAAATTAGTTTAAAGACTGCAGTTTGTCTTTAAATACATTTTCAACAGAAAACTTCAGTATTGAGCGTTCCACAAGCGCGTGCTTCGGCTCCAAGCAATCTTAAACTTAATTATTCCTAAACATCACGTGCTTCATCAATCGCATTCAGAGAATAAAAGCTGAGAAATTTCAAAGCTGCTGCGTGTCACGGACAAATAGTCTCACATCGGCTAGATGTAGGGGCAAAAAGTGGTATTTAAGTCCTGGGCTGCCCACCACCCACAAGAGCTCTTTTGGGAGGTGACAAGTGATATCAGAGCAGATTACTACCTGCCAGGTGTGTGGACTCTCCATGGTCCAGTGGGACCCTCGGTGGAGCCGATCCGTGACGAGGGCGTCACATGACTGGGTAGAGGAGAATGTCACGGACAAATAGTCCCACATCGGTTAGGTGTAGGGCCAAAAAACAGTATTTAAGTCATGGGCTACCCATCACCCACAAGGGTTCTTTTGAGAGGTGACATGTGGTTGATAACGATTCTGTGCTCTCGTCGGAAGCCTATATAATATTGATCGATCAAGACAGATGGAAATAAACTGATTATTTTGTTGTAGAACTCTGGCGAGGAGAGGCGCGCAAGGGATAGGTTTTGTGAGCTTTTGCATGCTGAACTTGGGCAAGATCAATTGTAAGGATTTATCTTAGGAGAAAATAGATTTGTTAAAGCACGAGAGCAGTGATAATAAAACGAAGACAGAGGAACTGAAACGGGAGGAGGAGAAGAAGAAGAGCAACTTAGAGAACGTGGCCATGGCTGCGCCTTACTTCCCATTCCATTGCCATCCTGATATTCGCTGATTAAATTTGTCTCTATGTTGATTAGATGGTTTAAGACTATTTTGGAGAAGGTGTTACCATTACGTGATGTTACTCCCTGAAATTACATACATATTTTACATGTCTAACACCTAATTATAAAATTCATATTTACATACATGTTACTCAAATCTTTAACATCATATCAAAATATTATGTTCAATGTCTTATTAATATTAAAATAGACATTTCACGCATAGGTATATGAGACAAATTAAAGTGCAGTAAGTGCCGATACAATATTTTTTGTGTCAGTTATGTAAAAACACGACACAAGTATTGTGTGGTATGTCAGTAAATTTGCCCTTTAATTTAATGTCAATAAACGTTATTTGTTATAGAGTAGTTGTGAAGTTGCTTTGGCTTAAGTGTTGCACTTTCATTTTTAAAATAGGAATCTTAAGCATTAATCTTATGGTATTAAATAATGATGAATTTCCTTTGTTTTATATCATTAATTTATCATGAGTCTTGTTTCTTGTTGGAAACTTCATTAGGATAGAATATGAGAGTTTTTTCGTCTTAATTTACATGAAGATCTCACATAGAAACACACGAAATAAAAAACACAAGAATCTTGAAAACATGAAAGGAAAAATTATGAAGCCTGATCAAGAGATAATTAATTTAGAAAAGAATTTCAGCTTATTTCTAGAGGTAAAAAATTGTCTAAAATTATTAAATTATCGTCAGTTATAAAAAAAAAAAAAACTGACTACATTTTGACAAAAATTTAAGCGTCGCTTTTTTATTTGTTGGAAATCCTTATTCCGATTGAATTTTAGACCACAGAATACCGATGGGCAACATTAACGTCGAAAATAATATCTGACAAGTTTGACTCGTCAGTTCATACCAGGATAAGACCTGTCGGGTAGCCATTGGTTAGTAAACCGACAGGTATTAACAGTCGATTTATTTGGTATAGATAAGCCACATAAATGGTCGTTAGTTGACTTTCAAAGACTGTATAAGAAAAATGAAACCTCTTTTATTTCATAATAATTTCTACACATATAATCACATCACAAAAATAAATGTATTGTACATCACAAAATCTAATATACCTATCCAAATAGCTACTAAACTAAAACCTCATGAATGAACTCACAATATGAAAGCAAAAATAATTGCAATGTTTTGAATCAAAGAATGAAATAATATATCCATAAACAACAAAAATATGTACATAAATGCCTCATAATAAAAAAGAAATAAAAATAGCCTTATTCTTCATCAGTTTTCTCATTGTCCTCCTCAATGTTTTGAATCAGAGAATGAAATACTATATCCTATATTAGCCTTCATCTCGACAGACGTAACAGCAAATTGGGTCTCTAAATTGACATTGAATGTGACAATCTGCCTACAAATTTCATCCTTCCGGTAGATGTAGAGCTCTGTTCGACAAAGGAGTGATATGCATTGTACGCATGTGCCGGTGACCCCAAACCATAAATACTTCCTTTCTTCTTCCCCCTTGGAGGACTCTCTCTAGAGCTCATATTTAGACTGATTAGTACCAGGGATAATAACTCATTTGCCCTGACTTTGAGCCTCATTCGCCTCTACTATGTTTCCTATAAAAAATTGTAAAATGTTTTTGGAGGCTAGATTAATTCTAAGCTTAATTGCGATTATATAAAAATCAATCGAGCCACTTATTTGAGTTGTTAGAGATCAAGTGTCAACCTATTGGTGATCCAATGGTTGATGAGCTTAGCAATAGTAAGTTCTCATCCTAACTCCATTGAATGATTAAATAAGATAAAAGATAATAAACAATTATTTTCTAGTATCATATAATGTGCATAATAACTCTTACCATCCTTTTCTTGTACTTGTATGTGGGAGTACCCCTCAAGTGTGTTCAGAAGCACCCATACCCTTACAATCAGAACCCCAATTTTGCTTCACCTACTCGTTCTATGCCAAACAGCGTACACATCCTCCTAGAGCAACCTAAGGCATTGACCTACCTTTTGTATCTCAACAAACATATCGCCCCCACCCCCCTCTAGACTCAACGCTCCTCATGATATGAGTATCTTGTTGAGGCATCAAGAGAACTACTTTTGCGCAATGAATATTAATATGTTTTATGAATAAAGTTATATAACTTAAAATTAATGTCACTTGTTTACCTTAAACTTTCTGCATCACATATTCCAAACATCAATTGCGATCTATTTCCATGATAAATATAGAGTGTTATACATGCTCTGTATGATATCATTGATGGCATGACCAACCTGGATAGAGGGATAAAATCTGAAAAAAAAGATTTTACTAGTTTTATAAACAAAAAAAATTACAATAGAATTATATTTTATTATAATTTTAAAAACTTATGTATGGCCAATATGCTCCACTCGAATGCGTGTCTCGTCCTTTCTGATGCATATGAATCAATAGCAGTAGCAGGTCCTACCATGGAGGTAGGAGCACCTAGCTGCAATGTAGATGATGGTGATGGCATGCTGGGAGGAGATGGGGTATCCGACGGAGTGTGTTGTGGGGTTGACGCGTTGGGGTTAAAGTCTGCAGGATTGGAGTGGAGGTCGTGGTAATAATTTTTTGTTCCTTTTAACTAGGAGTCTATAGCTTGTCTATATACACACACACACACACACACGCACACACACACACACACACACCCCCCCACACACACACACACACACACACACACATATATATNAGGTCATTTATTTCTCTTAGTACTTAGATTCTAGCCATAGAACTTTTCTTTTGACTATGCTAGAAGACTAGAGAAGAAACCTCACTGACATAGAAATTCAAACCACTTTCTTGCTCTCTTTGAAACCCTACATGGCTGGTCATGAACGTCTAGCATTTGGAAGGTTGAGACCAACATGTTAGGATTTAGAGATGAGTTCCCAAAGGAATATTGGACTTAGGACAACCCGGGGTGGCTAGGGTTTGGTCTTTCACACACTCAAGCACATCACAATTCCTCACTTTTTCTAAAGCCCTGAAATCAAACCCTTTTCCCCTTTGCTCTTTTGGAAACTTAAATGGATGGTCCCAAGCCTCTGACATTTGGTTGGGATGACTAGGACAAACATGTTAAGATTCATGAAGGATTTGTCGTTTGGCAAAGCTTGATACTAAGATAGTTAAGTGTGGTTAATATCCATGAGCAAATATCCCTAAACCCTAAACTCACCTAAAATACCCAATCTTGCCAAAATTTACCAAAATTACAAAAAAGCCCCTAAAACCCTAAATTTTTAAAAGTGTGCCAAATCCTTAAATTCTCTCTAAAAATCATAACAAACCATTTCAAGCTACTCAAATTGACCAAATAACCCAANTCTTTACTTCTGACGAATTTTTGATGGAGCGAATCAACCTTCCAATGGTAAAAAAAAATTAGATTTAAAATTTGATATCTAATTGTATTCAATAAAATGCTGGATTTGCAAAATTCAATAAACTTTAACATAGCTGAGTAATTTAATAATGAAATAAAGTGTTGTGGTTAAAAAAAGTTTGTTCTTGTAAAGTTCCTTGAACTATTCTGATAAATATTCACCGCTAATATTGCTCCAGAGTGGAATATTTAGCGGGCGAAAGTTGGGGCCGACCCGCGGCCCGCTTTGACGTCCTTCTGCCGCGAAGCCGGGAGACAAACAGTATCTTTTTGTGAATTGTTTCTGTGCCGCATGAGAAAAGCCGCCCCAAACAGAGCCTAATATTCACCGCTAATATTGCTCCAGAGTGGAATATTAAAGTAAAAATAGCTTAACGAACAGGCAAATAAGTGCCCTATTAACAACACTTGGAAGATTTTTTTAATAAATAAATGAAATTAATATTAAAATTATTAATAAGTATTTATAAATAACTGTTTATTAACAAAATGATATACCAAAAATATCTAAATATTAAATGATAAAATAAAAAATGCAAATATTTATTATGATGTATCAAAAATTTTTAAAAAGTATAAATACAAAAAATTCCGCAATGAAATTTTTAAAAAGTATAATACGTAAATGCTGCTCTTTAAAAACATTGTCAAAATTAATTTAAAAGCAGCAGTTTGTCTTTAAATACATTGTCCAATTATTTTCAGGGGTTCGTCTTTCCAGCAGGAAACCTCAGTCTTGACCCGTTCCACAAGTGCGTGCTTCGGCTCCAAGCAATCTTAAACTTAATTATTCCTAAACATCACGTGCTTCATCAATCATTCATTCTGAGAATAAAAGCTGAGAAATTTCAAAGCTGCTGTAGCTGATAACTAGTTTGTGCTCTCCCCGGAAGCCTATAAAATATTGATCGATCAAGACAGATGGAAATAAACTGATT